>BQNB010006732.1:61472-86847 GCA_026074375.1 Tanacetum coccineum | reverse complement strand
TTATGCTTTGTACTTGAGATGCTTAATAAAGTCACGCCTCCGGACACGTATTCCGTCCAGGCCCTGTCTGGGGGTGTGACAGTTGGGTATATGGGGTGGTGTCGAGAAACCCAGTGGTGGTGTCGTTTCTCTTCCGTTAGTCATGCCAGAAAAGTAGATGAAGTGGTTTGGAGGTTATTTGACTTGGTTTAGACGGGACTAATTATTGCAGGTTCCACGGATGGCGCCACTGATTGTACAAATATGGGAACAATCAGGCTTCGATAGGATCTAAGAGTTCTTGGGATGCTTGAAGGATTGTCTAGTCTTGGATAACCTGTGTCAACATAAATAGAAACACTATGTTTAGTGAAGCGCAGGGGGTGTCCCTGCGAATCACTAAGAGTAAGTATGTGCTTTTACGATGTAAAGTATGTATGTAAGTATGTATGAGTGTGTGAAAGTCTTAGTCATACCTGGAGACCTTGCCATCTATTTATATGTGTAGAAATAGGATAGGATTAGGCCTAGCACAAAAGCCGATGATCGTGAGGGTATCCTACATTTTGAGGGGTGATTGCAGGAACTGTATACCATGTTCTCTACCTTGGCGAGAAAGCTTTGGTGGAGAGAGAGATCGTGGGTGTTTAACTTAAACATGTCTGACCTCTGCCCGAGTTTCATCAAAGGCCTTACCGCGAAGGGTTTGGGGCCTTCGCGTGGTGGATTCCTATACTGGTAACTGTCTCGAAGACAGTTTTACGCCACTCGAAACTATTCAAAGGTTTCAAAGTACAATTGGGAGAAGATCCCATTCAAGCTCGATAGGGAGGCCTTCGCGCCGAAGGGGAGGGTACGTCATCAAAGCAAATGACCCCGCTCATGCTGTCAATACTCAACCTTTTGAAGAAGAGTCGAGTTCTGATGAAGACCTTGATGAGTGGTTGAATGCAGAGATGGAAAAACACATTAGTAAGCAGAATGAGAAAAACAAGGAAGATGCACTAATTGCTATTATAAAATCCATTAGAGAGGAATGTAGGGATGTTCATAAAAATAAGCAGATAAGAGTTTCAGAAGCCGATCTAAAAAAATCTTTTGAGGCCATGGAAGACACCGTCGATAATGACAGCTTTACAAGTAATTCGCCATACCAACCATCACTTGAGGAGCTAAACCCAGGAAGTTTCCTACTTCCCTTCACAATCGATAATTCTAACTCTTATGCTAAGGCTATTATAGATGCTAGTAATAATTTCATGCCTAGGAGCATATATCAATACCTAAAACTAGCTAATCTTGGGGGGGGCCATTATGTCAGATGATATAACGCAACAAAAAACATTAGGAACTGTAAAAAATATCTTGGTTAAAATTGATAAGTTTGAGTTCCCATATGATTTTGTTGTTACTGATATACCTGAAAATCTTGGAGAAATAATTATCTTAGGAAGACCATTCCTAGAAACCATTCATGCCCAGATAGATGTATTCCAGGAAGAAATTTCATTAAGGATTGGCGAAGATAGGGTTAAATTTGACATAAATGGAAATCCTCGCCAATCTAACGTTATGATCAAAAAAAATTTATGGCAAGTACTAGTCAGGTGGAAGAATCCTTTAATCCCCTTGAAATATGAGAGGATCTATTCTCATACGAATCCCCTGCATGTTTTCAATTTGAACAGGATACTAGAAATTATGATACTACTTATCCACATAATGAAATTTCTAGACAAACTAACCCTTTACTGGATAAAAAGGGGGTTGAAAAAAAGATGGCATGTATGTAAACCTATTCAGGTATTTTATGATGACGGAAGTGGTAAAGATTATGGAATTTGGCCTACTTGCGACCCTAACTCAAGTTTCTGCTATGGTTAAAAAGAGGTTTTCAGAAAAAGCGAACAGGTAATGCTTAGACAATGGGTATGTTTTCGTGAACATGAGAGATGTATAGTGAAAGGAAGTTGTATGGGATTTGCAGACTTTCTTCAAGTTCGTTATGGAAATCAGAGAATTTACGATACAACTCGTAAGCGAAGGTATTATGAATGGGTTGCTCAAAATTATGAGTTTTATAATAACAAGACCCCGTCAACAACAACAGTTTCTGACAAATACCCGTATAAAACCAACCATCCGACACCTATCCTGCTCGATGAATGGGACACAAGGTGCCATATTGCCTATACATGGAGTACTTCTAATCAAAACATGCCTAATGTTGATTCTACACAGTTATCGCTTGAGCATTCGGAGTTAGGAGAAAGTGAATCTCAAAAATTATGATTACTCATTTGATTGGCTAAAAGTAAAAATAGGGCATACCAACATATACAACTCTGATCGGGAAATGATGTTCAATGAAAGGATTTTAGACAGTTTTGATGTTGAGGAAGAATATGCTAAGGAAATTAGGAATCCATACTCATGATGATTTGACGAGTATAAATGAGTGTTTAACAATGAGGTTGAACAGCTGTCAAATGAGTACACCCTAAGAATTAAAAAAAGGGGTATGTCTTGGATCATGTTTAGGAGAAATGCGAGCAATACCATAGAAAAATTACCGATTCTTGGCACGACGAAGGAGTCGAAGAAGATGAGCTATGGTGAAGCAGAGATGAAAAAACCTGACTATGAACAACCTTTTGTGGATGTTAAAACTTTTGAAGTAAAAAAGTATTCCTTTCAAAGTAGGCAGAGTTTTATAAGTACAACAAAACATGATGATGATGCCCTGCCTTTAGGATCAGTAAATGGGGCAAGATTTAAGGCAATGATTAGAAAGGAGCTAAAGGACAAAGGAATCACCCACGACGAAACATAGAGTGAGTCTAACTTAAACACTCGTTAATAAACAAAAAGTGTTTGTCGGGAGACAACCCATCTTTTTATCAATCAATTTCATTTTATGCATATTAGTTGGTTTGCATGTTCTACTTTGTTTTGCAGGTTCTAGCAGCTAGGAGGCAACGTTTGAGACCGACTCGACCCGTAATTTTGTGTGATCACAGAGGAAAATAAGCTTGCTTAAGATGGAGATTTTCTCCACCGGCTTATTACATTTTGTATGATCAGAAGCATTGCTCAAAGGAGTTTCTTGTTCTAATTCTACTCTTCTTGTTTATTTCATTTCCTTAATGTAAAATAGGGACATTGTACAAAACAAGTAGGGGGTGGAAGTAGAATTATCACTTGACCTATTCTTTCCTTCTATTTTCTAGTTTTCTTTTAAAAATGGTACCGATTTTAAAAATTTTGACATATTATTCTTACTGAACCATAATTAATCTTTGCCGAATGCACATTACCCTTTATTATTACTTGGTGAGGTTTAAGCCTAATGATTCCATTTTCATCTCATTATACAAAAATCCACCAAAATATTAAGTGTGCCGGTAGTATTGTAGACTTTAGAACTTGGCATGTACATCATTTCGAGACCTAATTGATTAGCAGGAATAGATGGTTCGAGAAGGCAACATTTAGGAATTCACCCAAAATAGCCATTATGTGTGTGTTTATCGACTTGTTACATTGACTTGTCGACCTCCCGTGTTATAACCTTTTTGTTGCACTCATCATTAGTGCAAGATACCGCTAGATCACCCTTGTTAAGCCGATCTATGTTTTCACCCAATATTATATGTTTCGTTACACCATTTCGCCTTAGCCAACCCTGTAGTCTATATTTATCTTTGTGTTAAAATTTTTGGCTACCTAAGTCCATGGTTCAGGGAAATGGTTCGAAGATTGACACTTAAATGATACATCATTTTGATCATAGAAGACCCCCCAGTATTATCACTTTCGATACTATTTATCTCAAGTGGGGGGATATGTGATATGTTATATACATGAGTATTGTTAAAAAAAGAGAAAAAGGTAGTGCAACTATAAGCCACCTAGTGATTTAACTCCTTATGTTGGTTACGTATACAAAACCAACTAAGTAAAAAGGTGGTGCAACTATAAGCTACCTAGTGATTTTGAGGATGGTGCAACTATAAGCCATTCAATGTATAAAGGTGGTGCAGCTATAAGCCACCTAGTGATTTTGGGGATGGTGCAACTATAAGCCATCTAAAAGGTATAAAGGTGGTGCAACTATAAGCCACCTAAAGATTTGGGGATGGTGCAACTATAAGCCATCTAAAGTTTGTAAAGAATGGGTTAGCACGCTCCGCAAGGTCTCATTATTAGCTAACCCATATTGATGATATGATCAGATTTTCGCACTTGAAGACTTGGACTATGGATGGACAGTAGCCGGTTATGGATACCTTAGATATATATGACTATTTGTTTTATGTTTTCATCTTAACACTAATTAAATATGTATCTCATGTCTATCCTAACCCTTATATCACCCAATAAACCTGTGTTATGTCACCCATGTTGCCTTTAAGAATTGTTTAGACCCTAACTCTAATTGATTCAAATTTGTGTACTCTCTAAGCTTATGATAGAATACATGTTATGACTGTGCAGATGAGTGATCATCCTGAAAATGAACACTTAGACTAGTTGTGAGTTGGGTGAATTTTGATCCCCTTTCCGTGAGGTGTTCGGCATTGATGTTTCTAGATAAGTCTTTTATGAATTCATTTCTCAGAGTTAAATCAGAGAAATCTTTTTATAAACTATTCTAACAAGTCTACTTGAGGGCAAGCAGAAGTTAAGTGGGGAGATATTTGATAACATCAAATATTTAATACTTTTTAGTGTTAATTTCCCCACGTAAATACTTGCAATTGTCTTATAAATACTTAAATTCGATGCTTTTACGGTTACTTTGTTGTTTTCAGGTAAAATGCAAGTATGAGACAAGAAACACGGGAAACGGACCAAAAAATGAAGAAAACACAGATTCTTACGAGACTTTACGGCGTAACCCATACGATAGTGTTATGCCATAACCTATTCAAGGCAAGACACGTCATCCAGCAACATTACGGCGTAACCTCACGCACGGTTTACGCCGTAACATTATTATTATGGAAGGCTGAGTCATCCTAGTCAGCATTACGGCGTAACATGTATAATTGATTACGCCGTAACATCTTTTAAGCCTGCAAGATGGAAAGTACGTGTCAGCACTTTACGGCGTAAACCTCTAAAAGGTTATGCCGTAAACTATTTGAAATATATAAATAAAGGCCTCATTCAGACAATTCGATATAAACCAATCCACGACAGCTCTAAGAAGCGACCAAGGCTTTGACACCTCGAAGAATTCCATCAGAAGTCTAAGGGAGAACACACTTATCTTACTTTTGTATTTAATCGTTCATAAACAACTCCTGTAAGAATTATGAGTTTTCCATCCATGGTTACCTTTATTAATTCTTGTTGTGTTGTTTCCATGAGCGGCTAAGCACTTCAAATGTTGGCCTAGTCATGAATTTACTATCGTTAGAATATTTGTTTCCTATTAGATTATAGTTTCATTAGATATCCTTTGACTATCGTGTAACCCTTGGTTTTGGTAGTATTGCGGGTGGTTTAGATCATGTTAATCCTGTAATTAGATTACCACTTGAATGTGGGATTAACATGGTACTAGGGTTGGGTGATCATCCTAACCCTAGTGTAAGAACTAACCCTATTACTTCCTCTATAACTTAATATACTTAAAAAGCACAGGAACTCTTTCAGAGAGGGTTAATAATTTGCATAGGTTATTAGAATAGTTCTTGGGATAGTTGAGATTAATCACTATGACTTGGTTGCCCTACCTTCGTAACTTTCGAGGGATTCGAGATCGCAGGAATTATAGGACAGACTAAAGATATCTATTCAGGTCTGCGACTTTAGAAATCACCATTGAAACCATGATGTAATATTGCACAGGAAAATATAGTTATAACGGTAGTAATGAAATAACTAGGCTAGCACGCCTTTCTCCCTGATTACTTTTATCACTTTTACTTTTTCGCATATTTACTTTCCTGTTATTTTCAAATCAATCTTAAAACAATTCTAAAAATGTGACAATTCAAATTAAAACTAATTAACACTTAACTCTTGGGACGACCTCGGATTTACCAACTCTACACTACTCACGACCATGTTCTCTGCCCGTTAGTGCGTTTGTAAAGGTAAAACGAGTTTTATAAATTTAAAACTTGGTAAATAAATATTTAAAATAAAATATGCATCAACAATCTCATTTACAAAGATAACAAATCCATATAAGCTTGTATCGCATGCATTTAAAATTTTAAATATGTCAGTTAATTCAAACTTGCACATCTAAACCCCTTATTTAAAAGATGGGAAGACAAATCATATATTCTGACCCCCTTCAGCTCGACTTCCTTTACGCACCACATTAATGATTTAATCATATGGTGTATTTTATATGTTTTTTATTTCGCTATACATCTCGGAGTCATAAAATAAAATAACACTTTAAACCATTTTCTAATCCTATAACTTATGGCCACAGATTCAGTTTATAGCTAGTGATTGCTTCATTCAATCTCAATAACAATATATATACACATATATTCAGATGCCAACATATATATTCAAATGCACAATCTACACTTGTGCATATTTTTAAAGCATATAAACAACTTAACAGAACTGCATAACTTAACATCATACCACAACTTAAAAGCTTGCTATCATTAGTGTAAAACCACTCAAAACACACATTTTAACGCTCTAAAACACAACCTATCCTGTCATGGTTTTGACAAATAATTGGTTCACATATAAAGACAACAAAAGAAAAAATTGTACCAGCTTTGTACCTCTTTTAGGGTTACCGAATGTAGTGGATTGTGTTTGTGAACCGGATTGAACAGCCGTTTTATCATTGACCCGGGTTGACTCGATTTGATAAACTCGACCGGGTCGTGACTTTTAAAAAATATATATAACAAAACATTTTTTCCTATAAACATTTCTAAGTTTAATTAATAAATTGAAGTGATGATAACTAGTGTTAGTTAAAATAGCAATCAAAGCTAACTTAAAACACAAACTAATATTTTTTTATTATAGTCTATTATGAGTTAATTGTTTTTGCAAATCTTTGATATAATTTTATAAATATAGAACTAAAAAACTAAAGGTAATGAGGAAAGACTCGATATTTTTTGTCGGTTCAATTGAACGTAAGATAAATTATGAGATCATACAATAATACATATAAAATATATTAAAAAATATACATATAAATAGAACTGGTTTGACCCGACGGTTCAACCGGTTGAACCGGTGACCCGGTCACTAAACCGGGTCAAATAAAAAACCGGGTATTAAAACATTGATAAATCATTAAAGTCTCATTATTCGTCAAATACACAAACAATATTATCTATTTGTCACAACTTCTAGCAGTATAATTATCGTATTACAATTAACACATATCACACATTCATAACACAAACAATAAATAACATCTAAAACACATAACTAATCAATCAAAGCAGCACCTGGACTATGCTTGACACCCTTATTCCATGCCTCCCGTCATTTATTCACTTTGGATATCCGACTACGTCTCAACAACTCCTTCTCATCATAAAACACATCCTCATTTACCGGATTCAGCACCTGTTGGTTTACCATACTATCATGCTCCTTATCTGAACACATCAGTTCAAGTGTAGCAACTGCTTTAATCACCAATCTACCACCGCGACACACCGGAACCTCTCCGGAACTCTACCGGAATATTCTCCGATTGCTGAAAAACAATGAAACATTATTAACAGAAAAGTTCAGCATCCGTGTAACTTCAAGTAAATCACCAAAATCATTTTAAATGAAACACAATTGTGAAAGAAAAAAGTGTATCATGAAGCAATAACTTGCCTGTTGATGCATTTGTGCCAGAATTTAAAGAAATTATTAAAGTGTATTGATATGAAGCAATTCTGACATTACTATTTTGTTTTATTGGAGCTCTTATATGACACTTTGATATAAGCTTCTCTGATAAAGCAATTTCAAGTTTCAAATGACAAAAAAAGGTTTAATAAACTTTCACAACCTTAGTGAAATTTTTTAATCTAGTTTTAGTAAGCAATCCCAAACACCCTCTTATTAATCACCAAATATAAGGAACTTAATATATCAAAATGCCATAAACGCAAACTCACCAACAAAAAGCTTCCCTCTAATAATGGCATTATTAAGCCCTGATCTTAGTTTGTTCTGCTCGTACTTGCCCTTTACGCCAACAAATTCCAAGCAATTCTCACATCACGAATACGCGTAGCTTCTTGAAGCAAACCCAATACAGTTGTAGTCATATACCTTCATTAAAAGCTGATAAAGGAACCATCTTTAACATAAAATAAAACATACCCACTAACCCTAAACTAATAAGGAGTTAAATTTAACCCTATAAATAACGAAGATAAACACGATACCTTATGAAGTAATATTCCCAACGCGATCGGACGTAGCAGCTTCAAAAACCACCAATTAACGCCACATGACCCTGAGCTTCAATGTTCATACAAGATGAGTGATACGATGTCAGACATGTGGTTGTGACAAATTTCATTTTATTCATCCCAAAAAAATGTTAAACTGCAAAACTATAAACAAACATTAGCTAATTTGCAATAACGTGTACCTATGTATGAACCATAAGTCCACAAAGCTTCTTTACTCCTGTAGCAATGCTTATAAAAGATGTCGAGTTAATAATGAGAAACTAATTCTATCCATTATTAAATTCGCTAACGGTAGTAGCTAATATTGTGACAATGATGCATATGCAATTTTGGCCTATATTAACGCGCTGCATAAAAAGATTATTTTCTCAGTTTTCCATCCAAACACTATAACACAATAATCATATATTATTTATAATAACAGAAAATGACGATAAAAATATTAAAAGTTCTAAAAGTGGTTCTTACCTGCTAGTACACGTCTAAAATTTTAGAAAGAACTTTTTGATAATATATGCTAAACAAAATAGTTAACCTAACCAATATTAGGAGGATACTTCCGCCATGGCTGCAAACTCAGTAAGTTTCCCCGCCAAGGTATGGACAATCTTTAAAAATTTGCTTTTTCTAAACTAAAATAGTGAAATCATTTGGCTCAGATTTAAGAGTACGTGGTCGGGGAAAAGGACATCCGACCTGCCGTGGCTACAAACACAACTCTCGTGGTGCTGCCATGCCAAGATATGGGCCATTTTTACCCGTGGTAATCCAACAAGCAAGTAAAGCTAGGAATCTTTAAACACACGGTAGTTATAATACTATGTTCATTGCCAATGTGAGCCGACATAATGCATATAAAGCGAATATCCACGTTAAGACTTGTGTTCATAAACCAATCCAAATAGGAGTAGTGCCACAAAAATGCATGACCTACAAATAACCATAGCTTTCAAATTTAGCGTTTTTTACGATGTGTACGCCACAGCCGCAAGCCTACCAAACTTGCCACGCCGCGATACAAACCATCTCATCCTTGCCCGAATCCACTGTAACACGTGCCAAACACCTAAACACCCAAACAACTAGGCATTCTGAAGACACGTTTTCACACCCCGACTCAGGCGGAAACACGAGGCGTGACGGAGGATTGATCGTCATAACACAAGATAACCATATAGAGAAAACTAAAATGCATATCATAAGAGTGTCACGACGTCCTTCGCCAACAAGTATGAAACTTGAGTCAAGACAAGTTGAAGAACACAACACATAGTCTAAGTATTACAACCAAGCTCTCACACATGGGGGTAATACATGTCTTTAAATAAACAAAAAAATCTAAATTGAAACAAAGTTCCTAAATGCAAGTCTTTCAAGATAAGATCCATCAAGGATGCCCTTAGGTCTGCTAAAGCCTGCTATCCTGATCTCACTGATTATTTATAATACTTGAAAATGATACTCGAAAGGTCAATGTTACATTGGTGAGCTCGTAGGTTTAGAAGTAAAACTAGTTGTTGTGCCAAAATTTAAGTAGTGGACAATAGTGCAATATGAAAGCAGAATGCAAACAGTAGTAATTAGAATTTAAACATAACAACACATCATACCAGGGTATCCCAAACCCAATCAACATATCAATAGTGATCCACGCGCTTATAGATTTCCAAACCTATCGCCTACCAGCTAAAGCCACACAGTCGGCTAAGTAGTATTGAGCGAAAGTCCAAATGGAACTTCGCATAAATATATTTCATATCATTCTCACACCATTCACATAGCATTCACATAGCATTCATACACGCATTCATTAAGCTCATAGGCATTGTCCAAAAAGAATAAGGATTTTGCATAGTAGTAAACGTAGTTGAAATCGATTTTGAGTATATCATTTTCCTCCATGGAAAAAAGGTTTAAGGGTGGGGTACGTGCTACGAGAACTCACCTTTAAACAAGTGATAAGTAAAAAGGATATGATCAAAAAAAATTGAATGCAAACGACGTCCAGGACACGGATCCTTAATCCAGTTAATGTCCAAATTTAGATGTATGTTTCTTAAATGTATGATTAAGGTTGATGCATAGAAGTCAAAATGTGCGTTGTGCGGTCACTCTTAATGTTATTGGTTATGTGATGGTTGGCGATTTAAACTCGAAGAAAATATGTCAAAGTATGTATGTTAAATAGTATACACTTATAGTACTACTTAAGAAAGTAGACGAGTAAAAATATCAAGACTTTGATAATAGTTATTAATAAATATGTTCCGGTAATCTATCAGGTAGTCTCGAGTTACCTAGTTTAGTTGTATTAGTTATGAAAAATGACATGTTTTAGTTACGCTAAGTCATTAATAGAGGTTTTATAATTTATAAAATTAAAATATATTTTTCGTCTTTTAGTCGGTTTATTAAAATAATAACGTTTTACTATTTTGTCTTTTGTCAGATTTCTAAGAAATTATGTTTTTAGTAAAATATTCTAAGTATAATTCTTTAATGAAATTTTGGCATGACCCGTTCGTTTATAAGACGTTTCCAAGGTTTTTAACCTCATTTTTCAAACACTTTCCCTTAAATAAATCAATTCCGACAAAACGATCAAAAATCCACATTTTGCATTGTTTATCAAGACGCATTTCCTTCAAATGAATATTTGACTATTCAAATTTATATATAAGTCTAAATCGTTACCAAGAGTCCGCTTTTACCCTTCAAATGTCTAGTTTTAGCTTATTGGGCCTTAAGGCCCAATAGTTGTCCAAAATATTGTTATTAGTTTTTAAAACCCGGTTTAGGCTCATTATCAAGCCCATTAAGAAAATAAGTCCAACAAATAATCCATAAAAGAAGTCAAGGCTCACGGACCAAGACTAAGCCATGGTTTGGGCCTAGCTTATTGGGTCGTGGCCTTTTAAGCCCTCGATGAGCTATTTTTAGCTTATTATTAAGCCGTTGAGCTACACGAGTTCTTAAATATCAAAATAAGCTACAACCAAAAGCCATGAAAATAAGCCAGACCACAATAAGGTCCATAATAAGCCGCGGATTATTGGGCCTTATTGGGCCGTGGGCTAATATATAGCTTTTTTTTAAATAAGCCAATAAGCTATAAGTTATTCTAGTTATCAAAATAAGCTATCATAATAAGCTATAAAAATATGACAAGAATAGGTAATAATCAAAATTGCTTTTACTTTGTTTTCATTTTTCATTCGAAAATAAATAAGTCGTATAAGCTTATTTTAAGCCGAAAATAAAAATAAGCTACTAAGTATATAAATGTTATTCAACCATCACGTCCAAATTAATAAAATGGTCTTTTCCTTGTGCCCTTTTTCCCACGTTCGAACCAAACAACACCCCTTTTTATTCATTTCGAAACTTTAAGCTTTTGATTTTTAGAAAACAAACCGTACAACTAACATCTATGCATCATAAAGCATTCAAAAGTACAAGAAATTATGAAATAAGATGACTTACAAAAAGAGGGTTTTGAGGATGAAATTTACACGAAACCGACAACCCAAACGTTGTTTTAAAGAAACCACGCCTATTAAAATCAACCTGGAAATGTTTAAACCTTCATGTTTCTTGATCAAAATCAAAATAGAAAGTGTGTGTGTTTTGTGTGTTCGGACGAAACAAATAAAGGAAGAGAGAAAGATGAAAATGAATTTTGTGTGTATGAAATCAAATGTGTGTGTTTGAATGAATATAAGATAAGGTGATGTAGCAACTTGGGACCAAGGCTCTTAAAATTGAGCCTCCTTGCTCCCTTGTGGGGCTCGAAACCGGTTGGCACCCTAGGGGAATCCTAGGTGCGTTTTGGCTCTTGTCGGGTTACTTAACGATCATAACTCGTGATTTAAAATGTGACCCGAAGTTTTCTTGTATTTTAAATGGATGTAAAAATGTATTTACTTAAACTTTGACTATTCACACCATAGGTAATAAAGTTATATTACTTTAAATTTAGTATGGACCATTAACGGACGCGTCAGAACGCTTTGTTGGACATCTTAAGCCGTTTGAGGGAGAATCTCTCAGAAATTGATTAGATATAAATATAATCATCTATAATGAGATAATTAAAGAGAATAATAGCGCCAACGATCAAATAGATAATAAACTGATTACCGTTAATCATGGAAATTGATCTGACAAAAACAGGAAATGTTAAAAGTCAAAGGACTATAATAGAACATTATGAACTAGAAAATCCATAAGGGTTACATTCTACCCCCTTAAAAAGAAAGCCACGATGGGCAGAATAGCAGAGCAAGTACATGTATTTAGTAGCATAAAAAATGCGTTATTCAACTAGTACTAGAGCTAAAGAGATGCGGGTATTTGAGTCTTATCTGATCCTCATGTTCCCTGGTAAATTTAGGCCCTCATTTTGAATTCCATCAAATCTTAATGATAGGAATCCTACTCGGCTTTAGTTTCTTGAACTCTTGTTCTAGGATTTCCACTGGCTCTTCCACAAAGTTCAAATTAGCATCAACTTGGATTTCCTCTAAAGGCACATGTAGTGTTGGATCGGCTAAACATTTCTTGAGGTTCGACATGTGGAAAGTATCATGAACATTGTTTAGCTCTTAAGGTAATCTTAAATGATAGGCTACTGGACCGATCCTCTTAGTGATCTCAAATGGTCCAACAAACCTAGGTGCTAACTTGCCTTTCTTCCTAAAGCGTACCACACCTTTCCAAGGCAATACTTTGAGTAGGACATAGTCACCTACACTGAATTCTAAAGGTTTCTTCATCTTATCTGCATAGCTTTTTTGATGATCACGTGCAGTCTTAAGCCTATCCTTGATTTGTGAGATCTTATTAGTGGTTTCTTGCATGATTTCTAGTCCTATCAGTTGCCCTTCTCTAACTTCTTCCCATAGGATGGGTGAACGACACTTTCTCCTATAAAGTGCTTCAAACAGTACACATCTCACACTAGAATGATAACTGTTGTTGTAGGAAAAATCGACCAATGGAAGATGAACGTTCCAACTTCCCCGAAGTCCATAACGCATGCTCTGAAGCATGTCTTTCAAGGTTTGAATAATACGCTTGCATTGATCATCAGTTTGTGGATGGTAAGTCGTACTCATGTCTAACCTAGTTCCTAATGCCTTATGCATTGACAGCCAAAATCATGACGTAAAATGACTATCGCGATCGGATATGATCGAGATTGGCACACCATGCCTTGCTACGATTTAATTGAGGTACATTTTAGCTAACCTATCCTTCTTATATCTTCACGCATAGGTAGAAAATGAGCAGACTTAGTCAATCGGTCAATGATGACCCATATTGCATCATGCCCACTACTGGTCCTTAGCAATTTTGTGACAAAATCCATGGCTATTCTCTCCCATTTCCACTCGAGAATCTTATGTTGCTACAGTGAGCCAGATGGACTTTGATGTTCAGCCTTAATCTTCAAACAAGACAAGCATTTACTAACATACAAGGCTATATATTTCTTCATTCTCGGCCACCAGTACATATCCCTAAGGTCATAGTACATCTTATCAGCTTCTGGGTGTACTAAGTACTTCGACTTATGAGCTTCATCCATTATCAGGGTTCTCACATCACCCATTAAAGGAACCCATATTCGATCGAGATAGTACCACACTCCATTACTCTTACGTTCCATCTGCTTGTCAAGCCCTCATAACATTTCAACTGGTGCATTGACGACCTTAGCTGCTTCATTCTGAATCGCTAGTATCCTATTATTGATACTCGACTGTATGGTCATGTTCATTACTCGAACTCTCTTAGGCTTAATTCTCTCCTTTCTACTTAGTGCATCGGCTACTACGTTTTCCTTACTAGGATGATAGCAAATCTCGCAGTCATAGTCGCTGAATAGCTCTAACCAACGACGGTGATACGTATTCAGCTCCTTTTGATTAAAGATGTGTTGGAGACTCTTGTGGTTGGTGTATATGACGCTCTTCATCTTGTACAAGCAGTGTCTCCAGATCTTAGGGGCAAATACAACTGTACCTAATTCTAAATCATGGGTGGTGTAATTCTTCTCGTGAATCTTTAACTGTCTAGAGGCATATGCTATCACCTTACCCCTCTGCATTTGTACACAACCTAGTCCTAGACCTGACGCATCGCAATATACTACAAAGTCTTCTGGTCCATCGGAGAGAGCTAGAACATGTGCATTACATAACTTATCCTTCAATATCTGAAATGCCTCCTCTTGTTCCTCATCCCAATCATAGGTCTTATTCTTCTGAGTCAAGATGATAAGTGGTTTAACGATCTTGAAGAAATTCTTAATGAATCAGCGGTAATATCCTGCTAAACCTAAGAATAAACGAACCTCGAATGGAGTCCTAGGGGCTTCCCAATTCTTAACTGCTTCAATCTTACTTGGATCTACATGTATGCCATCACCGTTAATCATATGTCCAAGTAAATGTACTTCTTACAACCAAAATTCACACTTAGAGAACTTTGCGTACAGTTTCTCCTTCTTGAGCAGTTTTAAGATTAACCCTAGATGCATCCCATGCTCCTCCTTTATCTTCGAGTATATCAAAATATCATCTATGAATACAATCACAAACTTTTATAGGTATGGTCTACATACTTTATTCATTAAGTTCATGAATACCAATGGTGCATTCGTCAAACCAAAGGGCATTAATGTGAACTCAAAATGTCCATATCGATTTCTAAATGCAGTCTTTGAAATGCCGTCCGCATGAACTCTCAGCCGCTGGTATCCGGATCGAAGGTCTATCTTAGAGAAATACTATGATCCATGTAGTTGGTCGAATAGGTCATCTATCCTAGGGAGGGGATAACAATTCGTGATGGTTGATTTTTTCAACTCTCTATAGTCGGTACACATCCTAAATGAACTGTCCTTCTTCTTAACAAATAATACCGGTGCTCCCTATGGCGATGAACTTGGTCATAGGAAACCGTTGTCCTGGAGTTCTCTAAGTTGACTTGACGACTCCTCCATTTTAGAAGGCGCTCAACGATAGGGAGACTTTGCAACTGACATTGCTCCAAGGATTAAGTCAAAACAAAACTTGAATTCTCGGGAAGGTGGTAATCCTAATAGGTCATCAGGAAATAACTCAGGAAAGTTCCTGACAACAACAATGTCTTTTAGTTTCTGCTCTTCGGCCTTTGCACTCATGAGGTGTCTCATCTTCTCCTCTGGTTTTTCTCCTAAAACTTTAAGTATTTTGCCGTTTGGTAGTGGAATCCTAACTACCTTCTCATGGCAAACAATTTTGGCCTTGTGCATGAACAACCAATCCGTTCCCACAATCACATCAAAACATTTGTGTCCAAACGGAATCAAGTCGATGTCGAAGGTATGACCTTCTATCTCTAGTTTACAACCGCGTATAACCTTATTAATTTCTACTAGTTTCCCGCTGGCTATCTCAATCTCATAAGTAAAACCTAGGCTACTGGGCTCTATGCCTAACAGAGGTATGAAAGTAGTAGAAATAAAGCTATAGTAAACACCAAGATTGAATAGGGTTGTAGCATAGTTATTGTTTAAAGTGAACGTACCCGTCTCAATGTTTGGGTCCTGGCGAGCTTCCTCTGCCCCCATTACAAAAGCTCTTCCACGTGCCTGGTTGCCATTGTTCCCACGACCTTGACCCCCATCAATAGCTAAGACTTGATTTGGATGATTTCCTCCTAGTACTGATGCTCGGTTCAACCTCGTTCATGCTGCCTTATAGTGATCAGTACCACCACACTCAAAACACGCCCCACGAGCAGCTGTCGGGTTCCTGGCATTCACAGGGTTCACCATCGTTAGACCTGCCCTGAAATCCTTGGCAAAATGTCGTAAGCGATTTCATTTTGTACGCTTACGACAAGGCATCTCGAGGTTATGGTGAAAGCTGCAGTTTATACACTTGGGTGCGACTCTCTCCTAACAGGGTTAGTGGTTGAGGGAAATGCCCTCCCAGTCCTAGATCTCTTGCTGTCATCCCTAACATTTCCATCCCTACTCGGCTCCTCGCCATTTCCTCTCTTCTTAGTATTATTCCTCAATGATCCATTCCTAATTGCCTCATCGGTTAGCATTCCAGCTTTTAGTACACCACTCTGAATTGTTGTTTACTCTGTTACTTCCACCATCGTACGGATCTGTGGAGCAAGGCCATAGATGTACCACTCAATGTATGCAGCATGGCCAGCTCCCGGAATCGACCAGTGTATGCAGCATGGCCAGCTCCGAACATCATGTGACACCAAAACTCAGTTTCTAGCTTTTGCATCTCATTGTTTAGACAAAATTCCTTTCTCATCAAAACCTTAAATTCCTGTCAGGTCATGATAATTGCGGCTTCCCGGCCTCTAGTCTGTACCTAGGTGTTCCACTATGTCAGTGCCTTACTGATAAATGAACTGACAGTGTACTTGACCTTCTAGTTAGCTCTACACCCACTCATGTCCTTGACTGATTCCATTTTCTCAATCCAGCGAGTGTAGGCTATCGTACCACCCTTTCCATCACAATCCTTTGGGCTACATGCCATAAACTCCTTGTACAAACAACCATTTCGACCATTGTTCACGTTAACACTCCTAACATCACCCTGGATGTTGCTAGCGTGGTTACCTACTTGAGCAATGATGGTAGGAAGTAGGTCTTGCAATTGCTGAGCGATGACCGTAGAGAAGCCAGGGACTTCGGCAACAGCTGCACGGGGGGGGGGCCGCTAGTCTTTTTATTCTTTGTGTACCTAGGTTGTTCCACTATGTCAGGTTGTTGCCTTACTGATATATAAAATGACTGACAGTTTTACTTGGGCCTTTTCTAGTTTTAGCTATACACCCAACTCATGTTCCTTGACTGATTCCATTTCTCCATATTTCCTTGCGAGTGCGTGTGGTAGGCTATGTTCCACCCTTTCCATTCACTTCATTTTGGGCTACATGGCCATTTTTATCGCATTGTTCAAACCAACCCGTTTTCGTCCTATTGTTCACGGGGGGGGTTGATTCGTTTTTGGTGGGTTTTGGCGTGATTTTGTTTAACCTTAACTCCTAACTTAACAATTGGATATTGATAAGTGGTTAACTACTTGAGCAATTGATAGTGGTAGGATAGGAGCCTTATAGAAAAAGTAGGTCTTTTGACAATTGCTGACGATTAAATATATTGACCGTTAGAGGGTAGAAGGGGTATGTTTAGTTTTGTATTTTTATGTTAGAGATGAGATGACAGGGGAGGCACAGGGGGACCTGGGGATCTTCGGCAACGCCTCCATTTGCACTTTTTTTGATAATCCAACATCACCTCCTTGACCATCTTATATCACTAGTTTGGTACCTCATAAACCGGATTGTTGGTTCGCCTGGGAGGCGGATAACGAACGAGCTTAACATATTAAGTTAGTACAGTCAAACCCTTCACTGTAAATTGCATGGTTTACTGCAGAGACACTTTTGTCGGACCACAGGTGGTGGGTGGGGGGGGGGGAGTGGGGTTCTTCGTTTAATGAGGTGCGTGGACTTGTGGTCGTCATCCCCGGGTGGCGGGCATCTGGGGCATCATGGGCATGGGGGGGGCAGGGCATGGATTTATATAACAGCGAGGGAGGAGGATTTAGCAGGATGGATTAGGGAGGATTGATTTGTGGATACGGATGGTGGTTTGGATGGAATAGGGATAATATGGATTGAATACAGGATATTAATTGGATATTAGGATAATATAGCACCCAATGGTTCCTGATCTTTTAGTTAAGTTGAGAGGGGATTTTTGGTGTTTGGATATTATGGAATTATCGATGTTAGACATGAAGAAAGAAGTACCCCGTAATTTAAATATTGTAATCATATATCGGGTTGGTTCCTAAGTTACATATAGGATGCATTATATATACGGTTCCTTATATACTATAAGTATGGACTATATATACGGTTCCTTCATAAATACTTTTTAGTATATGCATATATACGGTCCTAAGGTGTCAACATCGATTTGAGCAAACGGGATAGCCAAGTCCACGTGGGTTGTGATGCATCTATAATTACGTTGGCGACTGTATTTATATATGCCTCCTTTCCCATTTGTACTCAGTATCTTGCTTACGCAGTTCAGTGATTGACTTTTCTAATTCGATAGACAATAGACGATATATAATAGACGATATAAGATAGACAATAGATACGCGCAAAAGCAAGTATAAGCGGAACACCGCGCACATAGATCTTATCATGCAAGCTATATGAAGGTTCTTAGGTTATAGTCTAGGCCAAACCACCTAATTCATTATTATTTTGGCTATGAATACCAATCTGTCACACCCGACTCAAGCAGAAACACAAGGCGTGATGGAGGATTGATCGTCATAACACAAGATAACCATATTGAGAAAACTAAAATGCATATCATAAGAGTGTCACGACATCCTCCGACAACAAGTATGAAACTTGAGTCAAGACAAGTCGAAGAACACAACACATAGTCTAAGTATTACAACCAAGCTCCCACACATAGGGGTAATACATGTCTTTAAATAAACAAAAAAGCTAAATTGAAACAAAGTTCCCAAATGCAAGTCTTTCAAGATAAGATCCATCATGGATGCCCTTAGATCTGCTAAAGCATGCTATCCTAATCTCACTGATTATTCACAATACCTGAAAATGATACTCAAAAGGTCAACATTACGTTGGTGAGCTCGTAGGTTTAGAAGTAAACCCAGTTGTTGTGCCAGAATTTAAGTAGTGGACAATAGTGCAATATGAAAGCAGAATGCAAACAATAGTAATTAGAATTTCAACGTAACAACACATCATACTAGGGTATCCCAAACCCAATCAACATATCAATAGTGATCCACGTGCTTATAGATTTCCAAACCTATCGCCTATCAACTGGAGCTATACAGTCGGCTAAGTAGTATTTAGCGGAAGTCCAAATGGAACTTCACATACATAGATTTCATAGCATTCTCATAGCATTCACATAGCATTCATACACGCAATCATAGGCACATAGCATTGTCTAAAAAGAAATAAGAGATTTTGCACAATAGTAAAAGTAGTTGAAATAGATTCTGAGTATCATTTCCCCAACGTAAAAGAGTTTAAAAAGTAGGGCTACGAGAACTCACCTTTAAACAAAGTGATAAGTAGCTGAGGATATGATCAAACAATTGTATGCAACGACGTCTAGACACGACCTAATCCAGTCAATGTTTGATTCAGAAATGTGTTTTCAAATGTATTATTAAGGTTGATGCATAGGAGTCAAAATGTGTGTTGTGCGGTCACTTTTAAGGTTATTGGTTGTATGATGTTTGGCGATTTAAACCCGAAGAAAATATGTCAAAGTACGTATCTTAGATAGTATACACTTATACTACTTAAGAATGTAGACGAGTAAAAATATCAAGACTTAGATAATAGTTATAAATAAATATGTTTCGGTAATCTATCCGGTAGTCTTAAATTACATAGTTAATTTGTATTATTTATGAAAAGTGACACATTTTTGTTACGCTAAATCATTAATAGAAGTTTTATAATTTATAAAATTATAAAATATATTTTCGTCTTTTAGTCGGTTCATTAAAATAATAATATTTTATTATTTTGTCTTTTGTCTGATTTCTAATAAATTATGTTTTTAGTAAAATATTCTAAGTATAATATTTTTATGAAATTTTGGCATGACCCGTTCGTTTTTTAAGACGTTTCCAAGGTTTGAAACCTCATTTTCCAAATAGTTTCCCTTAAATAAATCAATTCCGACAAAACGATCAAAAATCCACATTTCGCGACGTTTATCAAGACACATTTCTCCAAATGACTATCTAACTATCCTAATATATATATAAGTAATAATCACTTTCAAAAAGTCCGTCTTAAGCGTTTAAATGACTAGTTTTTGCTTATTGGGCCTTAAGGCCCATTAGTAGTCAAAAATGTTTTTATTAGTATTAAGATTCGATATAGGCCCATTACTAAAGAGGCTCATATCAAGCATATTAAGAAAATAAGTCCGAACGAATAATACCGTAAAAGAAGCCAATGCTCACGGACCAGATTAAGCCATGGTTTCGGCTTAGCTTATGGTCTACCCATTTAAGCCCTCAATAAGCTATATTTTAGCTTATTTATTAAGCCGTTAGCCTTCCGAATGTCCCTAAATATCAAAATAAGCTATAACCAAAAATACAAAAATAATCCGGACCACAATAAGGTTAACATTAAGCCGCGACTTATTGGGTCGTGGTTTTTATAAGCCCAAAATCAAATATATAGAGCTTATTAAATAAGCTAATAAGCTATAAGTTATTCTAGTTCTCAAAATAAACTATCATAATAGGCTATAAAAATATGACAAGAATAGGTAATAACCAAAATCACTTTTCCATTGTTTCCTTTTTCATTCGAAAATAAATAAGCCCATAAATAAGCCGTATAAGCTTATTTTAAGCCGAAAATAAAAATACGCTACTAAGTATATAAATGTTATTCAACCATCACGTCCAAATTAATAAAATGGTCTTTTCCTTGTGCCTATTTTCCCACGTTTGAACCAAACAACACCTTTTTTTATTCATTTCGAAACTTTAAGCTTTTGATTTTTAGAAAACAAACAGTACAACTAAAATCTATGCATCATAAAGCATTCAAAAGTACAAGAAAATGTGAAATAAGATGACTTACAAAAAGAGGGTTTTGAGGATGAAATTTACATGAAACTGACAACCCAAACGTTGTTTTAAAGAAACCATGCCTATTAGAATCAACTAGGAAATGTTTAAACTTTCATGTTTCTTGATCAAAATCAAAATAGAAAGTGTATGTGTGTTGTGTGTGTTCGGACGAAACAAAGAAAGGAAGAGAGAAAGATGAAAATGAATTTTGTGTGTATGAAATCAAATGTGTGTGTTTGAATGAATATAAGATAAGGTGATGTAGCAACTTGGGACCAAGGCTCCTAAAATTGAGCCTCCTTGCTCCCTTGTGGGGCTCGAAACCGGTTGGCACCCTAGGGGAATCCTAGGTGCATTTTGGTTCTTGTCGGGTTACTTAACGATCATAACTCGTGATTTAAAATGTGACCAAAAGTTTTCTTGTATTTTTAATGGATGTAAAAATGTATTTACTTAAACTTTGACTATTCACACCATAGGTAATATAGTGAATTTCCTTTAAATTTAGTATGGACATCTTAAGCAGTTTGTGGGACAATCACCCAGAAATTGATCAAATATAAATATAATCATTTATAATAAGATAATTAAAGAGAATAATAGCACTAACGATCAAACAGATAATAAACTGATTACCGTTAATCATGGAAATTGATCTGATAGAAACAGGAAATGTTAGAAGTCAAAGAACTAAAATAGAACATTATGAACTAGAAAATCTGAAAGGGTTACACACGTGGGGATGGGTGGGTCGGTATAGCCAATATTGGACAAAAGGGTATTCGAGCCCTCCATGGCTGCAAACACTTTTTTTATTATGTTGCCCCGCCAAGATACGGGTCATTTTCACCCACAAAAGGATAACCGATCCTACCATGGCGTAAAACACTTTTTTTAACGTGTCATAACACGAAGATACGGGTCTCTTTCACCCATGGTGTTCCAGCAAGTTATTAGAGCTTCAAAATAATGAATAGACAAAACTTATACCATCTTCATCGAAATTACCCCAACAATTCCATATTTTAACCAATATAGCATTGTCGATGCCTTTTGTAGTAATCACAACCTAAAATCCTTTTTATAGCAATAAAGTGGGGCTATATAAAGAGTCAAAAGAAGTACATATTCCCATCATAGATATGAGCTTAAGAAGCTCACCCTGCCACGATGCAAAGAGTATCATCTTAAAACAACCCAATTTCAAGGCTGCAAGCTTAAAGCACTCACCTCGCCATGATGCAAATAATATCAACTTAAAAAACCTGAATAATATAGGTGCCAAACACCCGAGAACAATCACAAAGTAATTTACAAGAACATTCAACTACAAACGGAATCAGCAAGGTAACGTTCCAAAGATTATTAGAACCCTTAGCTGCAAACAACATAAGCAACATAAAATCTCCAAATAGTAGCAAAACCCTAACTTCAAATTAAAAAAAAACATATACCTTACACCCCTAGATGCAAGCAACATGAGCAAGCTAACCTACAAAAACCCTTAAATTTTTGACATAAACCCTAGTTTAAAAATCATATGACAACCATAATTTCAAAATCAAAACGTAAATAAACTAAAACTAGACCCTAACAAACAACAAAAAAACAAAAGTACATACCAGCTAATATCCTCACAAAGTGTATAGGAAGAAACTTTAAGGAATCGGTAACATCGATGTGTTGATATAGAAAAATAAGAGATAATCAAAATCACACTCAAAAAGAAAATCATATTGGGTGGAGAAGCTTCAGGAATCCAGCATCATTTATGAGTCTGTTAAAAACTCGGTGGGAGAATAAAAGTGAGATGGATCTGAGTTTTAGGAGAGGGAGAAAAGTATGAGGAGAGAGGGTACTATGGGTTGATAATAAATGTATGAGCTGGGTCGGGAGTGGGTCGGGTCACAGGCGGGTTGCATTTAATGCTTTTACCCGAGCACTCCTAGTTTTTGTAAGGTTTTATAATTCAACAAAACATCAATAAAGGACGGTTAAACGTTTCAGATTGAAAGTTAATTTTCAAAGTGACAATGTACATATATTTCAAGATCTAGTTACGTTTATTGTTGGGAAAATCACTTTAATTAATTGAGTATGCATTACTTTCTTTTACACAATTTAATATCAAAAAGTATTTATTTTTAATATGTTAGCGTCAAATACACGAGAATTCTATATAAATAGTTTTATAGTATTATTATAATATATATATTAGAAATTATATATAGAAGCTGGATCGATTGAGAATGTTTTTATTTTGAGAAGATTAAGAAGGTTTTCAAAAACGGTAGTTGCTTAACTTTGATTCAAAATTTTCAAGCGTAGAACTCATTTTAATGCAATTTTAATTCAAAATGTGTAAAAAAATATTGAATCAATGTTAAAAATCTCTCAATTTTGCGATATAACTACAATACTAAATCATCTGTACAATTTTAATGAATCTTTACCATAACTCGATTTTAACAATGATTTGTGAATCAAATTTGTGATTTATAGATTCGATTCATTATTAAATGATGTTTACTTGCGAATCAAATCAAAAAATATGAATTAATTAGCTCAAACGAAGATTTCTCAATCTTCTCAAAATAAAAACCTTCTCAACGAGCAACCGGAGCCACATTGTTTTCTATAGTTTAATTTTTTTAATATATTTATTTGAGATATATAGATTATATATATGAGAAGATATCATAATAATAATAATAATAATAATAATAAAAGAGTGGGGGCTCAGATAGTATCTCGACTCCCCTCTAATTTTTTGTAAATCCTATGAATTTCTTATAAAATAATGTTATTATTAAAATAATAATAATAATAATAATAATAATAATAAGCTACACCTATAATTTGACTTGTCAAAATATGACTAGCTTATAATTTTAAGTTGCTAGCATTATAGAAAATGAAAAAGCTAAACCTAAAAGGATTTGGGAACTAGCGCCTATGCTCTAAAACCGCTTTGATGTTTAAAGCAAAAGTAAAATCGAAAATAATAAATAATATTATGAATGAGCTAACAAGATGGGACTACTCTTTAAAAAGATATCTCTACTCTACAGTAGTGTTACTTTTATGCTTTTGCTCTTATTTTTGCAAATAAAGGATACACATTTCATTCGTTTTACACTTTTATGAAGAGTGTCTAAAATATTTTAGGCAGTTTATAGAAAACGAGGTAGAAATATGCAATAGTACTCTCGTCACTTCTCATCAAAATTTGCAAAATTTGCAAAATAAAAAATTGTTTATTCAAAAGTATACATGTACAGTTTATGACTCTAAATAAAATGTATAAGCAATTATGCACGATATACAAATTTTTAATCCACATACATGATACAATAAATATAAAAAAGGTACATGTGAACTTCTAAATTTATACATGGAAAATGGATTGCACTAGTAACATTAGGAAAGACAAAAAAGATGTATTTAAAGCTTTGAGAACTACACATCACTGTTTAATATTGACAAAACCCATAAAAATCTTGTGATGCGTGTGATACTATGACATTTTTCTGACAAATTTTAGTCAAAATTAATAAAACAATAATGATTTCGGTGTAAAAAAAGTCAAAAATGTTAGTAACCATGGTTCAAGCGAACCTTATGAGGCATGTGATTCTAACCTCCGTCTTCCTTTCGGCATGCTCCATCAGAGGTGGTTTGTCCATCATCATGTTAGGATGGTGTCCTTCGGTTTTGTGCTGGGTATGTACATGAGCATCGTACTTGGTATGTATATGGGCATTGTATCATCTTGCATCGTATCATCCATTCGAATGGGTCATTCCATGCGACTTCTAGTAAATTATATCAACGCCATGTCGATAAGTTCTCAAATTTAATTTCTTAACATCCTTTACTCCTTTACCACCATATAAAAATTAAGAAAAATAATAAGAAGAAGAAGACTAAAAACGTACTTACTATGGACCGGATGACACGCACGACTAGGTATTTAATCCAAATAGCATTTTTATTGAGAGATCATGTCTATTTTCATCTTTCATGCATGTCATTAATGCATGAATTTCAAATAAACGCTAGGTAGAACACCTGTATTCGAACGATCGCACTTTAAGTCTTGAATCACAAATCGATCTTGTTAATATATGAAACATCTACGCGGATAATAGAGCGCCTCCTTCTTACTTTGCTACAGAATGGCTACACCATATATGTTGTATAAAAATGATCACAGAAATCTGAGAGTCGTGTAAACACTTTCAGATTGAAGTATTTCGATGGTTCTATCGA
>BQNB010006732.1:22604-54211 GCA_026074375.1 Tanacetum coccineum | reverse complement strand
CAAGTCCATATCCGGGAATTTTATTTCCAAGTGCATTTTTTAACATAGCACTTTATACAAAATAAAAAATTTCCAAGCTGACCTTAGAAAAAATAACTTCAAGATAGCATGTGTGTAAACCGGTTCTAGTGTTCTATGACAATGATTGTGGAAAGGATTGCGGGATGTGGCCCACATGTAATCCTGACTCAAGCTTTTGTAGTGGATATGATGCTATTTATGGAAAAGAGGAACATGAAATACTCGAATAATGGATGTGCTTCTGGGATAATGAAAGGCAGAGTGTTGGAGGAAATCGCATGATATTTTCTAACTTCCTTAAGGTAAGATACGAGAATAAGGATATCGACAATACAACCGGTGAAAGGCGATACTACGACTGGGTTGCACAAAATAGCGAGTTTAATGATAACGACATTTCACACGAAGCAACAATGTACGATAACCCCTGCAAGTATCACCATGAGTACCCCGCGCTCATACTTTCCTCAGAAAGATAAGGGTATGCCAACACTATGTGAACCCTCATTAAATGAGAGGGATACAAAAAACAAGACACCCAAGAATCAAGAAAGCACCTCTCAAAACTTAAAGGAGATCACTAACCCATTTCATCAGTAGGACCCAATTTCAAACATAAAAACCTACTTCCCTGATTCCTCACAAGCAAAACCTAGCAAACTACGACATAGGGACTATTCATACAAAGAATGGCTAAGAATTCAATTGGAACATACAAATGTAAGTAAGTCTGTTCAGAATGAAATTCTTAACGATTGGGTACTTGTTGGGATTAAAAGCCTTCTTAATGCTGCTAGTATTACTGCTGCTTATATCAAAGTTAATGCTGCTCAGTTGTGTTAGTACTGCTCAAGAACTTCAAAGAAAAATGCTAAGTGTTTACTACTGCTAGTACATAGTTAGTACTGCTAGTGTAAAGTTACTACTGCTAGTGCATATTAGTGCTGCTCAGAGACTTAGAAGAAAAACTGCTAAGTAGTTACTACTGCTAGTACAAAAGTTACTACTATTAGTACCAAATTAATGTTGCTGAAGGAGTTAATGCTGCTAGTGAAGAAGTTAGTACTACAGAGTTAGTTAGTACTGTTTATGTGATTTATATGAGTTATTTGTGTAAAAGATATGTATAACTTATTTGTTTAAAAGATTTGATATTCTTAGGAAAGTATTGTAAGCCGTTTAGGACTCCTTGGTGTATAAAAGGAGGTTCTAGGGCATAGAGTTTGATACGAGTCATTCATAGAATTATCATAGCTTCAAGGTCTTTGTAACCCTAATACTTTGAGAGTATTCGTATTATTAATAATATTGGAGCTTTTGTTTGTTGAATTATATGTTCATATAATTACTGTTTCATTGATAGTTCTTCTTAATATTAACTAATCCTTATACAAGCTTAAGGAATTCGATCTATTAAAGTTTCTACTATAGTTGTGTTAGATTTATATAATAAAACTAATCCTTATACAAGCTTAAGGAATTCGATCTATTAAAGTGGGACCAACAAGTGGTATCAAAGCTTGTTGCTTTGAGAAACTTTGCTAAAAGATATGGATCAAGATTCTTCACACATGGTGTCTGCATCCAAAGTTCCCATGCTCAAACTGGGTGAGTTTGAGTTATAGAGGATGAGGATTGAACAATACATCCAAATGACAGACTATGCACTGTGGGAAGTCATAGAGAATGGTGCAACCTTGCCAAAAATAGTAGTTGTGGAAGGTGTTGAAAAAGTGATGCCTATTACATCTGCTAAAGATAAGGCTCAGAAAAGATTAGAAGTGAAGGCTAAAAGTACTTTAATGATGGGCATTCCCAATGAACATTAGTTAAAGTTTAACTCTATAAAGGATACTAAGCTGTTGCTAGAACTTGTAGAAAAGATATTTGTTGGGAATGCGGCTACTAAAAGACTCAAAGAAATCTCTTAAAGCAGCAATATGAAAACTTCACTACTCCAAGCTTAGAGATGCTTGATCAAACCTTTGATAGGCTTCAAAAGCTTGTGAGTCAGTTAGAACTTTTGGATGAAAAGATTTCACAAGAAGATGTTAATCAAAAGTTATTAAGAAGCTTGTCACATGAGTGGTACACACATGCTATTGTGTGGATGAATAAAGCTGAGTTAGAAACAATGAGCATGGATGATCTCTATAACAACCTCAAGGTGTATGAACCATAAGTCAAAGGGATGTCTAGCTCAAGTTCAAGCACACAGAACATGGCTTTTGTGTCCTCTTTAAATAACAACACTAGCAGCTCTAATGAAGCAGTTAATGCTGATCATAGAGTTACTACTGCTATCACTCAAGTTAATACTGCTTACTCTAAAAATATTGATAACTTGAGTGATGCTGTTATTTGTTCATTCTTTGCTAGTTAACCAAATAGTCCTTAACTTGCACATGAGGACTTGCAACAAATCCATCCTGATGACATAGAAGAGATGGATTTAAGATGGCACATGGCCATGTTCACTATAAGGGCTAGAAGGTTTTTGAAGAATACATGAAGGAAGCTTACTGTTAATGGCAATGAGACTATTGGTTTTGATAAGTCTAAAGTGGAATGCTACAACAGCCACAAGAGGGGACATTTTGCTAGGGAGTGCAGAGCTCCAAGAAATCAAGACAACAAGAACAAGGAAATCTCAAGAAGGAGTGTGCCTGTGGAAACATCTACTTCCACATCTTTAGTGTCATGTGATGGCCTTGGTGGATATGACTATAGTGATCAGGTAGAGGAAAGGCGTAATTATGCACTTATGGCTTACTCATCTTCAAGTTCTGACTTAGAGGTATCCAATGATTCAAATTGTTCAAAATATTGTATGGAAACTGTTAAATTACTTAAATCTCAAAATGATCAACTATTAAGATATTTAGAGAAATCTAGTTTAATGGTTTTAGGTTATAAAACAGGTTTAGAATCAGTGGAAGAAAAACTTGAATTTTATAAAAACAATGAGTTTGTTTATGTAGAAAAAATTAATGGCTTAAAATAGGATATTCAAGTAGGTGAAATAACTATTAGAGAGCTTAGGAAGAAGCTTGAAAAAAATTCAAAAAGAAGAAGATAGTATTCAATTTAATGTAGATAAATTTGAAAATGCATCTAAAAGTTTAAACAAGCTCATAGAGTGTCAGATTGTTAATAATTGCAAGAAAGGTTTAGGATATGAAAATTATAATGCAGTTCCACCTCCATACACAGGAAATTTCATGCCTCCAACACTTGACTTGTCTTTTACTGGTTTAGATGAGTTTGTTAATAAGCCTGTAGCTGAGAATAGTAAAGCTATGTCTAGGGAAGAAGAGCCTAAGGTACTTAGGAAGAATAATGATGCCCCAATTATTGAAGATTAGGTATCAGATAGTGAGGAAGAAAATGTGTCTCAAAACCTAAAGACTAAGAAAAAATAGTTAAAGCTAGATATTTGCTAAATAGAGTTTAGAGACGCGTCAAACCTAAGCAACTGAACAAACATGCTAGGGGAAAACTGTTAAAACAAGTTGATAAACATAGGCAAACACTCCACAGTCCAAGAGACAATTTCAAAGAAATTGGAAACACAATTATGTCCTCAAAAACTAGGAAGGGAAATTATTGAGATGTTAATACGGCCTGATTATTTGTATTGAAGCATTGATCATCTGCAAGTTGATTATTGCAATAACCATCAAAACAGTTTCAAAATCAAAGGATCGTAAAACTGTTTGGAACAATTGCTCAAAGGGTGAATCATCAAAACTTTGCTAAAAAGACTCACCCCTGTGCTAAAAAGAACATGGTTCCAAGAGCAGTACTAATGAAGTCTGGCTTAGTATCAATTAATACTGCTAGACAAAATATTTCTAAAATAGCAGTATCAGTTAATACTGTTAGACAAGTTAATGTTGCTCACTCAAAAACAACAGTGAATGCTGCTAAACCAATGTCATATCTTTCTAAAATATCACATTCAACTGTTAAGAGGCCCATTCATAAGAACACATCATTCAAAAACAGTAATATTGATCAAAGGGTTAATATTGTTAGTGGTAAAAAAATTAATACTGCTAGGCCAAAAGCAGTAGTTAATGCTGTTAAGGGAAATATTTTATGCTTTAAGGCCTCTAAGTTATGTTGGGTTTGGAAACCAAAGAACTAAAGTAGTTAGACCATGTTTCTAAACACAACAGTGCATCAATCACCCTAAAGAAGTTTGATTTATATATAGATCATAAGGCCAAATCCAAGATCCAGTGATTGGCTCAGTGATAGCTTGTCCCCAAAAAACCAGATCTTCCTATCTAAGTGCAGGGCATTCTACAAATGTAGTTACAGTGACAAGAGAGTGATTTGCTAGTGGGATGCTCATCGGCACATGACAAGAACATGTTCCTAACTTACAAACTATGAAGAAATAGATGGAGGATATGTTGCTTTTGGAAGGAATCCTAAAGGAGGGAAAATCACAAGAAAAAAGTACCATTAAAACTGGTAATCTAGATTTTGAAAATGTGTATTTTATAAGAGAGTTAAAGTTTAATCTCTTTAGTGTCTCAATATTGTATACGTTGCGGGCTAAAGCCCAAAACCCGAGCCGACCCAACAACACTACACCTAGGCGTCACCCTAGGTTAGAAAAAAAGTATAAATACCCTTCTCCACTCTTGGAGAGGGTGTTGGTCTCATTTGTATTTTTGTGTGCAAGGTAATCAACCATCTCATTTTCTCTCTACTCTCTCTCTAGTTTCTCTCTCTAAAATTCTTTCTTTATCTTCTTCCTTAATTTCTTGTTCATATTATGAAGTGAAGGTGGTATAGGGTTACCGACACTTTCTTTTTCGACCACTTGTTTCTTTTCTAACCGCCTGCATTCCGATATGATCACTGACCTGGTGAGCAAGGTAGCAATTCCTCTCGGGGTAGGGAATTTCATCATTGAATGGATGGTGGAAGGAATGGCCCTCAAGGCTCTTAGACCCATCCTTCCTAATATTACATTGTAGGGTGAGGGGGCCTTAATGACGGTGAACTTCATTGTCATCCTTCTGCATAACCCTCGCTGCCAAAGCATACTTCCATTTCTATTGTACCCAACGGCTTAGTTGCTTCCCTGACGAAGCCTACGAGATCTGTCTGGGTTTCCTTCAGCCTAGCCTTTATTGCCGGACTGAGATTTTCAAAATAATGTTCAAACATGACCTCTACTGATGTTCCTCCGTCTACGTATATTCTTATGACTAGGTACCCCTCTACTTCAGCCTCCACAATTAGTGCTTCATCCAAAACATCCTCCGTCGAGATCAGAGGAAAGGTGATGGGGGTGTCCATCCATTTTTTGTTACTTTTTGTCTCTTCCTCTTCTTCTCTTTTAGGTTTTTGATTCGTACCATGTTGATTATCTTTTCCTGCTGGGGACCATGTCCCCTTTGATTCCATCTTCCTCTTTGCCGTACATCATTTATAAGATGGTTCAGTTTACCAGACTCCAGTGCTGCCTCCAACTATCTTCTTAAATGGTGACAATCATTAATATGATGACCTTTCTCTTGATGGTAGTCGCAGAACCAGTCCATGTTTCCACCCCTTTGGGGATGTATCATCGGCCTCGGGGGTGCCAAGCGTAATTGAGTTTCGGTTGCCAGAATTTCTTTGGGAATGGGGCCTTTAGTGAGAGCATCCAAAGTGAGGACATGTGTCACCCGGGTCTGGTGGTCTCCTCTTTGTGCAGGGTAAGGATACCGATTGTCCCTTCCCCTATAGTTGTTCTGGGGGTCATACCTTCGTTGGTCTGTCACATGGTTGTTGTTTCGGAAGGGACAATCATCTTTCCTAACCGAAGGGAAATACGACTTTTGGTGCTGCTCTCCCGTTTTGCCTTTGGGGAGTTCCATTTGCGCGGAGGCTTTTTCAGAACGGACAAAATCATATAACCTTTTCATCATCTCATTCACTGTTGTTGGGGCCTTATCTGAGAAACACTTTGCTAATTCTGGGCATTTAAGCGAATCCATGAACGATGAAATTTTCATGATTTCTAGCACTCCCATAATGAACCAGTCTCTACTGTCCACCTCTCTTTGAATGCCGTCAACGATTCATTAGCCCTCCTAACTATCTTAGTGATCTCGTGAGGTTCTTTAAAGCACGCTTTTCTGACTAAATATCTAGTTGTGAACGCTTCCCTCAAGGCTGCCCATTCATCGATGATGTTGGCCGGAAGGCATTCGAACCATCTCCTAGCTGATCCGTCAAGAGTTTCATGAAACAACCTACACCAAACTGGCATAGGCCACTCGCTGGAGTTGGCCGCACTGGAGAACCGACCTAGGTGGTCCTCTGGATCGGTGGTTCTGATTCGTAGAATCTAACACACGTAAAAAATATAATATATATAATACGATGGAAAATTACCAGATTACCCTTGAGGACAAAGGTAAAAAGGAAATTCTTCAAAATATATATAATATAATATAATACGTATATTAACCGGGAAGTATGATTCCCCGGGTCGTTTCACCAACGATTTGTGAAATTGAATCCACGTTTGATGTTCGGACAATGATTTGAATTGGAAACAAAGGATGATTTGGTTATCTATAACTACTAATTAAAAACAGCAATTAAAATAAGCAAACAAAAACAATTATTGTACTAAAACAATTAACGGGGACAATTAAAATGCGACAAATAAGCAACTATACTAAATTTAACTCCTAAAAATGCAAATTTAAATTTCTAAACCTAAATTAAGACTAAAGAAAATTTTAAGAAAAAGAAAATTATTATTTTTTATGTTTTGAATTTATTATGAATTAAAAACTAAATAAACCTATTTAAATCCTAGAAAATAGCAAATTAATTCTTAAAAATTTTAAAAAAATAATTTTTAAACTTAGAAAAATCTAAAATATTATAAAAACTCAGAAAACTATTTTTAACTATTTTTAATATTAAAATCCTATTTTAAAACTAAATTTAAAAACTTAAAAATGAATTTAAAAATCTAAAAAGGATAAAAATGATTTTAATAAATGTAAACCTAAAAGTATTAATTCTAAAACTAAAAACTATTTTTTTGTATTTTTAAAAATTATTTTTTATTTTTTATGAATTTCCGAAAGTATTTATCTAAGAAAAATGATTAAAAATTAACAAATTAAGGACAAATTACCAAAAAATTCAGGGAAAGTCTTAAAAGATGCAAAGAATTAAAAAATTAAAAGCAAGTAATCAGCTGAACGAATAAGCCCTAAATAAGCAGTGAAAAGCTACGGCTTTTTATTTGGCTACGTGGCGAAAAAGAGCTTAAAAGAAATATGAAAACAAATTATGTTGGATGAGCTAATGAAGCATAACGGTAAGGAGTGTGTGTGTGTGAAGGGGAGGTCATGGGTTTAAGTCTGGCATACACCCTTTTTTATATTTTTTTTTTGAAAAAACTTAAAAAACACAAAAGTTGGTTATGGATCTCTTTTTTAAACAACTTTAACAATACAAACATAAATTGAAACTTAAGAATAAGCTCTCAAAAAACTTTTTGAAGTTGATGTCTCAAGAAAAAAGCTTTTAAAGCCTAAAGCTACTTTTCACTTAAAAGTTGCACACTACTCAAATTTAGCTCAATTTTTGAAACTAAAAGCTGTCCTTAGATAGCTTTGATTACCTAGCAACCAAATTTGAAAAGATACCTAAGCTAAGAACACTATAGGCTAGCTTAATTTAATGATCTAAAAGGCTAACTCAGAAATAAGCACTAAAAGCTTAAAAACAACTTAAGCTGAAATGCTCAATAAGCTAAAACAGACCCTAAGCTTTTGGGAATTTTAACTACTGCATTCTATGAATCCAAACCATAAAAACACCTCCTAAAAGCTAGAAAACTAAATTGAAAAGCTAAATATTAGTTACTACTGTTTTTGGTCTTTTTAAGGTTTTATTATGAAATTTAAAAGCTAAATATCCTATGTAATAAGCTAAAATGTGAAAAACAAACTTTAATCTACTTTAACCTATATCTAATCTAATAGCTAATTGAATTTTAGATTCTAAATCCTACAAACTCTAGCTTAAATGAAGCTAAAAAAACAGCAGTAGTAACTGCTGTTACTACTGCTGATGCAATGCCAAATGGTCAAAACTACCCAATGCAGTTGACCTTAATGGTTACTATGCACTTTGACCCTCCTATTGAGTGTCTAAGAACACCTAGCAAACAAATCTAAGCCTAGGAAGGCTTGGATAAATTTTAACAATCTAAGTAAAAGGAAAAAAAAAACAAAAAAAAAAATTTTTTTTTTTTTTTTTTCCCCCCTGTATGAGGAACAAGGTTTTGAGCTTAAACTTTTTAGATTATGACATCTAATTTAAGAAAACCACTTAGCTACTGATTTGGATTGATAATGAAATTAACTCAAAGAGATTGCACAACTCATTTTGACTTTAAAGAGTCAAATCTCACTAAACCAACACCCTTTATACATGACAAATTCAACTTAAGATTATGAAACTTAAAAAACTATTGAAATCTAACTTAGATACCAGATATCTATTAGCTTTATCACAAGCTTGATAAAAGTAATTTCAACAATCAAATTAGCTAGAAACTAAGATCTACAAACTATGCTAACTATTTTTGGTTTTTTAATGATTTTTAAGACAGAAAAATGCAAAACTAAGATCTAAGATATATTAACTAAAGATAGATGATCAATTAAGACTAATAAACATATAAGATGATAATAAGCACAAATAAGCTAACTAGAAAGCATAATAAGCATTTGATAAGCAAACAAGCATATTCATAAGCTAGAAATTTAAGATAGTTTAGATTAAAGAAAACTTACAGGAAACCTTAGCAAAACAAAGGTTACAAAAGCTCAAATGAGCATCTACACGCTCTGGCTTATCCTAAGATAATCCAGTATAAGTCCATACGAGTTCTTCCCTTTTAAACTCATCTTCCAAAAGTTACAGTCCAAATAAGCAAAGGTACTTTTAAGCTGATTTTAAAGTTTTAATTATGATTAAAGCTTAATTAAGCTCAATCACAAGCTTATAGACTTGTGAGAGCTAGAATGAGCTTATATGAGCTTATGTAATAGTAACTTATCATTTGAAGAAGATTAAAAACTTATGAGTAAAAAACAAGAGCTTATGACAGATTATTTTTAAGTAAAAACTCAATTTCATTAACTGAAAACTTGATTACATTATTTAAAAGGATATTACAAGAGATTTAAAATGAAAACTAAGCTAAATTTACTAAGCTAAAAACTACTAACTGTCTAAAAGCTAAAAACTAGTAACTCCCTTTTTGAATGTGTGAGAGTGTGGGTATTTATAGTATCTAGCTGAATCTTCTAGTCCCTCAATTCAGTTAGACGCTCCTCATGATCTCCTCCATCCATTTTTCTTAATCATTGGATACCATTCCTCAATCATTGGATTAGATTGTCTCATACGGATCGCCAGCGTGGCAATCCGTGATGTGACACCCTTATGTTACTTCTGAGTGTATAATAAGTGCAAAATACCCCTTTCCTTGTGCTTCCTTACTAGCCTACGTGTCATTCTTCACATGGGTCTTAGCCAATGAGGGCATTAGGTGATGTATAACTCTGCCCATGTGTACTTGATTCCATGAATTGTCCTTTATATCCCTCAATTGATAAAAGCCCCATGATTTTAACCCCTTGGTAAAATTGAGAAGACGATGAACAGTAACAACAAACTTTCCCGCTTTTTTTACTATAAGGGTGCGTTTGTGTTTGTTTGACCCGGGGCTTTTTCTCGTTGACTTGGGCCAAAGGGTAATGGGTTTTGGCTTGGAAATGGGATAAGGGTAACCGGGTTGTGGGATTTGGTTTAATAAAGAAAGATAACAAGTGTTAACTTTTATAAATAAAAGTTAACGACCGTTAGGATTTTTAAGGATTATTTTTGTGAATTGGTTTATAAATGAGGGACTGATTTTGAAACTTTGGGATTTTGTCCTTTAGTGACCTTGACTTTTGTTGACCAAGTTGACTGAAGGTTGACCACAGTTTGACTTTGATAGCTTCCTCTCGGCTTTTTGCGTGCTCTTCCATTCCCGTGTTCATGTTTGCCTGGTTTTAACCGTTTTCTTGTAATTTTTGTAATATCCGCACCTACACAATCACAAAGACAAAACAAGCAATATACAAGTCTTTTATGCACAGTTTTGGTCTTTTTAGGGTTTATTTTGATATAAAATAGATATGTGTTTTCACACATATCAAAATTCCCCAAACTAAGCGATTGCGTGTCCTCACGCAATGTTATATGCCTTATAACCAAATACCTCAAAACTTCCCCAAACTAAACCTTTGAAAAGTAGCAAAGATTTTTGTGGAGAAAGCTAAGAAATCACAAGTTATAAAACACCCATTTTTCCCATTTTAATTTTTTATATATAATATAATTGAGATTATTTCGACGTTCGTTATTTCCATAACTGTCAGGGATCATAGAACAAGATGCATTTCGATTCCGAGAATACCCCAAACAGGATAAATTCATCGTTCCCGACTTTTCACTTATCCAAACCAAGCTTAAAACAAAATCACAGCTAAATATCAGTAAGGATGCTAACACTACTCATATTTACAACTTGTGAACTTTTTTACTCCCGACATTTATTATATCTTAAGTGAGTGTGCTATCTTGAATTTCAAACATAGATCAACTTTTTGCAACATACTATGCTTTACGTTCTACCTTAGAATAATGAGTTTAAAGGCGAGATCATCCCATGTAGCGACTTTCGTCTCAGCACATCCCAACCTTACGGCTAAGTGACCAGGCTTTTGACACCCCACAGAGACTAGTATCGGGACTCACAGAATATTCATAGCTTATAAAATAGAATAGCCAAAGTGCAAAAGTATATTTGAATTTAACAAAAAGAAGTCAATTTATTAATTTAAACTTAATTATCTAGACATTTATGTAATTGTAACCCTCGACCTTTTAGAAGGCTGCAACATCGGTTGTGAGCCGGCAAGATGCAGCAAACTTTTATCAGTCTCGGATCTTTATTCTTTCTATGGGCTTTCTTTAGAAGACTACCACATCGGTCATGAGCCGGCAAGAGGTAGTAGACTTTTATCAGCCCACAGCTTTTATTATTATATTTGTTTTTTTATCATTTTTCATTTTTCTATATTTATTTATTTAAAGAAGACTTCTTTTTGAAAAATCCAAGTATAAATTTGAACTAAGACTAAAAATTTTGCTATATATATTACATAAAAATTGTTGATTTAAGTTTAATTTCCAAAAACACCACGTATATTAATCCGGTTAAGAGCTTATGGGAGAAAAAGCAACAAGTTACATACATGAGCTCTTAAGATTTCCAAATAACCCTTGTTTAGCATCCTACTCATACTTAACTTTATCATTTTTGTTCTTCGCGAATTAGCGAACGCTTAGCCTAAAAGTTAAGGAACAAGCTAGAGCTCAACACGCTCGATCGGGTCAAAATTTACTCTTATTCTTACCCGGCAAGAAAGTCAAAATTGTGACAAAAACACTTATTTTATTTATGAAATTTTTTAAATTTTTTAAATTTTTCATATTTTTGAAAATTTTGTGGAAAAACGGGGTATGTGAGAATGATAAGTGTAGAATACACATATCCGTTTGTACATAAAATAGCCCAATTAAACCCAAAACAGACCAAAAATGGCAAAAATATGCTTGTAATTGTGTTTTGTGAATGCAGGTATGGATAAGTCAAAAATCACCTGAAAACTGTCAAAAACAAGCAAACACGGACACGAGAATCAGAAGAGTACAAAAAGAAGCCAAAGAATCAAAGCCAAAGCCAAAAATGCCAAGCCTCAGTCAAAAGCAGTCAAAAGATGGTCAAGCAAAGTCAACACAAAAGGACAAATCCTCAGAATATTTCACTTTGGTCCCTCAACTCTCACAAAAGTCAAAAAATGTCCCCTCCTCCCTTATTGGGCCCAGGAAAGCTTATTGGGCCTGAAAAACCCTTGAATAGCCTTACTCGGATCCTAAAGACCAAAACAAAGCCCACTTCTCTTTTTATAACAACTCCAGGGACCAGTTTTGCAATGTCTAAAACTCTCTTTATAACTAAAAAGAGTAAAAAGAAAGAGAGGGACTCAAATTGCCAACATCCCAAACTTCAAACTGAATTAACTATTAAAAAGAAAACGCGCCAAAGTCTTTTACTATTTATTGTCTCTTTCACATTTAACCATGGTGAAAACGATAGGGCAAATGCAAATTAAGGGTTCTATTGGTCAATTCAAGGGTTCTACAACGAAATGGCAAGGACAAAGTTGTCATATCAAAGGCGCTCATTAGCTAGCCTTCAAGCAAAGCCACGTAGAAGATTAGGAAGCACAGGAATTGATGATTTTGCATCTACAATCCACTCAGTGAACAAGCGACAAAAGCACACACGGATTGTCCACGCTGGCAATCCGTGTGATCCCCAGACTTGATCCAACGTTTTGACATCAATTCCCCAATGAATTGATTAAATGAATGGCAAGATTGGCAACACTTCTAACTGATTTTGGACGCTAGAAGGTTCCAAAGGAATGCTATAAAAAGTGGCCCTCACCACACCCCAACGGAGAGTTAGATTTTAGTAGCTTTTAGCTTAGTTTAAATTTTATCTTAATGTAATTTTAATTAAATGTTTTGTATTTCCTTTTTAAAGTAATGTAATCAGCTTATTAGTTAATGAAATTCAGCTTTTAAAATTGTCATAAACTTTCTATTTTGCTCCCATTTGTTTTTACTCAATTGTTAAGCTAAAATCAGTAAACTCATATTAGCTTATTCAAGTCTATAAGCTTGGATTCAATTCCATAAGCTGGAATTGAGCTCTTTAAGTCAAATTAATTCTACTTAAACTAAATAATCACTTTACCTATGCTTAATGGATTTTGGACATAAGGAAGGGGAGCTAGCCTTGGAAGAGCTCCCATGGACTTTACTGGCTTATCTTAGGATAAGCCAGAGCTTGTAGAGGCTCATTTGAGCTTAATATAGCTTCTGTTTAGCTGAAGAAATTTGTAAGTTTTCATTTAAATTTATGACTTTAAAATTCTTAGTGTAATTTGCTTATTTGCTTATTATTAGCTTAATCATCTATTTAGTTGCTTATTTGTGCTTATTTCGCTTTACTAGTGCTTATTAGTTATATGTTTTCATCTGTTTTTGCTTAAATAGATATAGTTCATTAGTTTGTTATTTCTGTCATAAAAATCCATAAATATCCAAAAAATAGTAGAAAATAGAGTAGATCTTTGATTATTGCTTATTTAGTTGATTAATCATGTTTATTAAATTAGTTATAAGCTAGATTTCATCTGGTATTCAAGTCTCGTTAATTAGTTTTCAACTCATAAGCTCTTTTGAATCTGTCCTTAATATAAAGGGGTGTTTGGTTTAGTACTGTTTGACCTCTAAAAGTCAAAAGAAATTTGTGTTTTCATTTTGATTGGTCAGACTATCACATTTGTTTAGGATTTGAGTTAATTTGAGGGATTAGATTTAGCTAAAATTCAGTTTATGGCTCATACTTAAGTTCCTACACCAGGGGAAACTTCTTCCTTTGCTTTGTTTGCTTAAATTTGAATCAATCTTTTTAGGCTTAGTTTGTGCTTGTACTTGTGCTTTAACATACTCAATAGAGTATGTAGTAAGCAGGTTTTCCCTTAAGGAAACTTGCATTTGAGTTTTGTGCAAATTGCAATTTGCACCAGCAGTACTAACTTCAGTTAGTACTGCTGAACTTTTGAGCTAAATTTAGTTTATAATTGTAGGGATTAGGTTCTTATTTTAATATATATTATAGCTTAGGCATAGCTTAAGTTATATTAGGTCTTAAAATTCACTTTCTAGCTTATTAGCTTTACTTATTTTTGCTGTCAAAAGTCTTTCAAAAAGTTAAAAAGCCAAAAACAGTACTTAGGAATTTCAGGATCTTAATTTGTTAATTTAGCTTATGAGTCTAGATTTTATAGCTTATATAGATAGATTATAAGTAGTTTAATAAGTCCTTAAAGTTTTAGAGTCTAGTTTAGCTTTTTAAGGTTTTTAGCTTATTTGGATTTTTGCTTATTGCATTGGATTTCAGAGTTTGCTTATTTCATGCTCAATTTCAGTTGCTTAAAAGGATTTCTAGCTCTAGTTTCTTTTATGAAATAGCTTAAGCATCATATAAGCTTTTTAGAATGCCTTTCCTTTTTAATTTTGAGCTAAAAATAAGCTTTTTAGAGCTTAATAAGTAAAACCAAGGGTTAAGCCCTCCTATCTGAGTCCATAAAAACTTCCATTGTCTTTTCAATCATATCATGGAAAATAGCCATCATACACCTCTGGAACGTGCCTGGTGCATTGCATAAACCAAAAGGTATGCGGCAGTAAGCAAACGTTCCATACGGGCAGGTGAATGTGGTCTTTTCCTGATCTTTCAGATCGATTGGTGTTTAAAAATAACCAGAGAAACCATCTAGGAAACAATAGTACTCATTTCCTGGGTCTCTCAAAGCATTTGATCCATTAAAACGGAAAGGGAAGTGGTCTTTCAGGTGGCGTCATTCACTTACGATAATCAATACAAACTCTCCATCCCGTTACAAGTCTAGTTGGTACTAATTCATTTTCATCATTGGTCACTACGGTCATCCCTCCTTTCTTTGGCACACAGTGCACTGGGCTCACCCAAGGACTATCCGAGATTGGGTAGATCAATCCAGCGTCAAGAAGTTTTTCAACCTCTTTCTTAATGACATCATGGATCTTTGGATTAACCCTTCTCTGATGTTGGACCGCTGGTTCATAGTCCTCTTCCATTAGAATTTTATGAGAACAAAATTCCGCCCCCCCCCCCCCCCCTCCCCCCCCCCCCCCCCCTCTTCCTTTCCCCCCCTCCCCCCCCCCCCCTCCGGGTTAATACCCTTAATGTCGGAAAGTTTCCAAGCAATTGCTTGCTTTCGGGACTTTAGAACCTTTATGAGAGCGGTCTTTTCATCGACACTCAAATCTTTGGCAATTATGACCGGCAACTTGTTGTTGTCTTCCAAAAATGCATATTCGAGATGAGGCGGTAAGTCCTTAAGTTCGACCTCAGGAGGTTCATCAATTGAAGATTTGGCAGTTTTGGCTTCACACAGTTTAAGTTCCTTTTTGATTTCTGGCAAATAATTTCCTTTGTTTGGAGGTGAAGGATCACTGTTAAGGAGTGCTTCGAGAATAAGGATGTCCCATTCTGGGTCATAATAGGATTCATCAACTTCCGGTGAAGTTGGATCGTCGGCTAAAGCAAGAAAAGCATCAGCTTCTTCTAAAAGGTAGGAAAAAAGATTACTTATCCTGAAAGGAGTGAGAGTCGGAGAAGAATTTGAAACTATCGGGTCATATCCAGGAGTGGGATTGCCACTGGCGATCATGTTTGAAAATCCTAGAACTTTCTGAGAATACTCCTCACAAGCTAATTTAACAACGTCGATTCGATTCGCCGTCATATCATTATAATTAACTGAGTATCTCGAAGTCTGATCAAGATTATAAGTAATGGCCTCATTGGTCTTACTGAAGGGTTAATTCCCTTGTACACGTCTATCAAAGCACGATGGTCTTAAGAAAACACCTCCCGAGAATTAGAGGTACTAGAGGTCTGGTTCAAAATCTTACGACCCGAAGTCGGCTGGAACTGGAAATACACCAACTTTATCGTTGACTCTTTAGCAACACGGATTTGGTCGTGTAATCGAACGGTACCGCCTAGTTCTAGTGTCATGTAGTTGGATTAGGTTGGCAGGTTAAGACTTTTTCCACACGAAAATGTCTGAGATTTATGGCTAGCGCCAGATCGGGCAATGCTAAGCCACTCATCCATTCCAGGGAATTTACATGGAATAAGGAATCTGCCGGGGTCACCAAGTTTTTCGGGTAACTTGTTAAGTATGACTGCCGAGCAATGTTCGTTCAAAAGGGTCTAACCATCTTCACTAAGCTTTTTTTAGTTTCATTAAGGCTTTAAGCGTTGCAGCAAACTTGGGGCATTAGAGTCAAAGCATCCATGAAACTAATTTCGAAACTCATATCTTTGAAGATTTCGTAGAATTTCTCTTTTTGTTCATTAGCATTCTCACGGTGCTTTTCATCATTTCGCATTGATGGATAAGGAATTGACAGTTTTGGGTTAGGCATCGGTGCACTAACTGGAGCATTAACTGGCTCAGAAACTGGATTTGTTTTCAACTGGGACACGGAGGTGGACGTTTCGGAATTCCGTTATTTAGTAGAAAAACCGTGTCCTTTGTCACCTCGGTTCTACGTTCTGCTACTCTAGGAGAAGAAGTATGAATCGTAGGTGCTTGATAAGTAGTACCACTTCTGGTAGTAATACCCTTTAAGTCTTCCTTTGGGTTAGTAAGCGTGTTACTTGGAAGAGAACCTGAATTTGAAGACGAAGCGGTATTGGAATTTATGAACTTAGAAAGCATCTCCGTTAAATTTGTCATCTGGTTTTGTAAACCTTGGCCTTGATTTTGCATATTTCTCAATACAGCATCATTAGCCTTGACATAATTCTCAAAATCGGTCTTTGAAACACCTTGCATTTGCTGAGCAGGAGCTTGATAAGGTTGAGCTTGGTACACTGGTGGTTGACTAGTCGGAGGTTGATACACTTGTCCTTGATAGAAGTTATTTCCACGGTTTTGATTGAAATGGTTCCTCGATTTGGTTAAAATTGTTTCCCTCATCATTGATTGAAACGGTTTTGATTGTTTTGAATCAGAGGAAAACCAGGAGGTCGGATTTGGTTTGAAACCATCGGAGGTCTAGAATTGGTATTTCCTTGATTAAAATTGGCTGCAGCAGCTTGTGAAACGTACTCTTGAATGTTGTCTCGATAAACATTGCCATCGGTGGCTGGACAATTTCTATAAGAATGAGCACCTCCACAAGTTACACAACTCTGCTCGATCCGCTTTTCGGGTGGTGGGAGCTCTTGGCTTTTTGTTGTCGATAAGCATGTCTTCTCATATTCTAAGTTCTGGAAACTGGTTGTAAGAGCAGCAACATCTGGTGAAATTCCGGGAGTAGATGAATTCGAACTCACTTTGGCAATGACTGCCTTGTTTCGTGAATTACGAACCTTGGATTTACTCTCGATAATTCTCAAGCATTCACGAGGCATCTTATCCAAAAAGTTTCCACCCGCAGCAGAATTTAATGAATCTTGATCATTAGCATTCAAAGCATTGTAAAACGTATCTAACTGATGTAATTTAGAAAATCCGTGATGTGGGCATGTCGAGAGAAGGTCAGGAAATCGATCCCAAGCTTCATAAAACGATTCGTCAAATCTTTGTTGAAATCTCGTGATTTCGTTCCGAAGATTTGTCGTTTTTGAAGGAGGAAAGAATTGATTAATGAATTTTGAAACAAGATCATCCCATGTCAAAATTTGTGTCGAGGCGGAGGTTCCTTTCTCTAGCCAAATCCGGAACTTCAAGAGTAAAATGGAAAAAGCATAAGGCTTAATTGTCGTGCTTGGGATATCTCGGGAAATCTCATTGTTGAAGTGATTTATTGAAATAACGGGATGTGTAGCATGTGATCCTTTTAATCCATGTCCGAAAAACTGCTTGTTTTGTACAAGATTGATCAAACCATGCTTTAACTCAAAATTAGCATTGATTTCGGGAATTACAATTGCATCCTCGTAACCCTCGGTGGGTGCTTGGAGCAATTGTGCCATAGTCCGGTTATCAGCCATCGAAACTTATGGTGGATTCACAACAGGCTTCTTCTAAATGAAATGGTTGAACAACAGCCGGTTGGGCTTGTTGTTGACGGTTACGGTTGCGGGATTGAGAACGAGTGCGCATGCACAAAGTAGAAAAAGAAAATTTAAACTATTTATTTATTTATTTATTTATTTTTTATTTAAACAAACTATTTAAACGCATAACGAGAAGACAACTTAAACCAAATAATCAAATTTACTTCACGGTAGCTCTTAAAATTTTTACTTTTTAAGGTGAGCCGTATTTCGTAAATGACACAAATGACAAGTTTTAAAATCTTTGATTCGAGTTGGGAAATTACTAATGGATAATACCTCAATTGAAGGTATTATTTGTTGGTGTTCTTTTATCAACTTTGTTTATTTTTTTATTATGGATAATTTTTTATATTTTTGGTTTTTTTTATGTTTTTGTTTTTTTTAAATGATAATTATACTACAAAGAAAAGAAAAATATTTTTTTTATACTTTTTTTTAACAAAAACAAAACTTTCAAAAATGAAAGGGTCTTTAAATTACTATCAACAAACTTCAAACGAGAGAATCTTAATCACAAATCCCCGGCAGCGGCACCAAATATTTGATTGCAAGAATCTAACACACGTAAAATATAATATATAATACGATGGAAAATTACCAATTTACCCTTGAGGACAAAGGTAAAAAGGAAATTCTTCAAAATATATAATATAATATAATACGTTTATTTACCGGGAAGTATGATTCCCCGGGTCGTTTCCCCAACGACTTGTGAAATTGAAACCACGTTCTTGTTTGGACAATGATTTGAATAAAAACAAAGATTGATTTGATTATCTAAAACTACTAATTAAAAGCAACAATTAAAATAAGAAAACTAAAGCAATTAAGCACAAAAATGATTAACGGGAACAAATTAAATGCGACGAATAAGCAACTAAGGCAAGATTAACTCCTAAAAATGCAAACTAAATTTCTAAACTTAAAATAAGACAAAACAAAATTTTAAGAAAAAGAAATTATTTTTTTGATTATTTTTGAATTTATTATGAATTAAAAAATAATTTATTCTATTTAAATCCTAGAAAAATAGCAAATTGAATCCTAAAAATTCTAAAAAATGATTTTTAAACTTAGAAAAATCTAAGATAATATAAAAATTCAGAAAACTATTTTTAACTACTTTTAATAATAAAAGCCTATTTTTAAAACTAAATTTAAAAACTTAAAAATGAATTTAAAAATCTAAAAAGGATAAAAATGATTTTAATAAATGTAAACCTAAAAGTATTAATTCTAAAACTAAAAACTATTTTTTTGTATTTTTAAAAATTATTTTTTATTTTTTTATGAATTTCCGAAAGTATTTATCTAAGAAAAATGATTAAAAATTAACAAATTAAGGAAAAATTACCAAAAATTCAGGGAAAGTCTTAAAAGATGCAAAGAATTTAATAAAATTAAAAGCAAGTAATCAGCTGAACGAATAAGCCCTAAATAAGCAGTGAAAAGCTACGGCTTTTTATTTGGCTAAGTGGCGAAAAAGAGCTTAAAAGAAATATGAAAACAAATTATGTTGGATGAGCTAATGAAGCATAACGGTAAAGAGTGTGTGTGTGTGAAGGGGAGGTCATGGGTTCAAGTCTGGCATACACCTTTTTTTATATATTTTTTTATTTTTGAAAACTTAAAAACACAAAGTTGTTAAGGACTCTTTTTTAAACAACTTTAACAAAACAAACATAAATTGAAACTTAAAAATAAGCTCTCAAAAAACTTTTGAAGTTGCTGTCTCAGAAACAAGCTTTTAAAAGCCTAAAAGCTACTTTTCACTTAAAAGCTTGCACACTACTCAAATTAAGCTCAATTTTGAAACTAAAAGCTGTCCTAGATAGCTTATGATACCTAGCAACCAAATTTGAAAAGATACCTAAGCTAAGAACACTATAGGCTAGCTTAATTTGATGATCTAAAAGGCTAACTCAGAAATAAGCACTAAAAGCTTAAAAACAACTTAAGCTAAAATGCTCAATAAGCTTAAATAGACCCTAAGCTTTTGGAATCTTATCAACCTACTAGCATTCTATGAATCCAAACCATACAAACACCTCCTAAAAGCTAGAAAACTAAATTGAAAAGCTAAATATTAGTTACTACTGTTTTTGGTCTTTTTAAGGTTTTATTATGAAATTTAAAAGCTAATTACCCTATGAAATAAGCTAAAATGTGAAAAACAAACTTTAATCTACTTTAACCTATATCTAATCTAATAGCTAATTGAATTTTAGATTCTAAATCCTACAAACTCTAGCTTAAATAAAGCTGAAAAGACAGCAGTAGTAACTGCTGTTACTACTGCTGATGCAATTGGCCAAATGGTCAAAACAACAATGCAGTTGACCTTAATGGTTACTCCCGTACTAGACACTCCTATGGAGCTTCTAAGAATACCTAGCAAACAAAATCCAAGCCTAGGAAGGCTTGGATCAAATTTTAACAATCTAAGTAAAAAGGAAAAATCCCCTGGTGCAGGAACAAAGGTTTTGAGCTTAAACTTTTTAGATTATGACATCTAATTTGAGAAAACCACTTAACTACTGATTTTGATTGATAATGAAATTAACTCAAAGAGATTGCACAACTCATTTTGACTTTAAGGAGTCAAATCTCACTAAACCAAACACCCCTTTATACATGACAGATTCAACTTAAGCTTATGAAACTTAAAAACTATTGAATCAAACTTAGATACCAGATAACTATTAGCTTATAACAAGCTTGATAAAAGTAATTTCAACAATCAAATTAGCTAGAAACTAAGATCTACAAACTATGCTAACTATTTTTGGTTTTTTAATGATTTTTAAGACAGAAAAATGCAAAACTAAGATCTAAGCTATATTAACTAAAGATAGATGATCAATTAAGACTAATAAACATATAAGATGATAATAAGCACAAATAAGCTAACTAGAAAGCATAATAAGCATTTGATAAGCAAACAAGCATATTCATAAGCTAGAAATTTAAGATAGTTTAGATTAAAGAAAACTTACAGGAAACCTTAGCAAAACAAAGGTTACAAAAGCTCAAATGAGCATCTACAAGCTCTGGCTTATCCTAAGATAAGCCAGTATAAGTCCATATGAGTTCTTCCCTTTTAAACTCATCTTCCAAAAGTTACAGTCCAAATAAGCAAAGGTACTTTTAAGCTGATTTTAAAGTTTTGAGTATGATTAAAGCTTAATTAAGCTCAATCACAAGCTTATAGACTTGTGAGAGCTAGAATGAGCTTATATGAGCTTATGTAATAGTAACTTATCATTTGAAGAAGATTAAAAACTTACGAGTAAAAACAAGAGCTTATGACAGATTATTTTTAAGTAAAAACTCAATTTCATTAACTGAAAACTTGATTACATTATTTAAAAGGAGATTACAAGAGATTTAAAATAAGCTAAAAACTACTAACTATCTAAAAGCTAAAACTAGTAACTCTCCGTTTGAATGTGTGAGAGTGTGGGTATTTATAGTATCCAGCTGAAGCTTCTAGTCCTCTTTTCAGTTACACGCTCCTCTCATCATTGGCCCTTAGATTCCTTCAATGATTGGATAATGATCTTGGACAGTAGGATCAAAATTAGGTCGCACACAGACATTGCTGCGATGATGGCAGTCGTTGAGTGTTGTAGTCTGTTGTGCTTCTAGAGTTTGAGTATAAGTGTACAAAAATCATCCTCTTGTGGCTCTGTCTTCCAACGTGTCATTCTTCACATTGGGATTGGCCAATTAGGGTGGTTTGATGATGTTAAAATGTTCTGCCTCATTGTGTACTTTGCCCATTGAATTGTCCTATTTTTTATTCCCTTAATGGTAAAAGTCCCCTGAGATTTTAACCCTTTGGTAAAATTGAGAAGACGAAAGAAACAGTTTATTAAAACCACTTTTCCCGCTTTTTTTTCTTTTATAAAGGATTGTTTGACCCGGGGTTGACTTGGGTTTGGGCCGGGTTATAAGGGATTTGGGCCCGGGCTTGGTTTTGGATTTGTTATAAAAAGAGTTAACAGGTTGTTTTGTTTAGGGCTTATTAGTTAACGGGTGTTAACTAATTTTAGGTATTTAGGGACTACTTTTGTAATTTGGGATAAGATGAGGGACTGAATTGAAAATTTTTGAGATTTTTGTCTTCTTGTGACCTTGACTTTGGTTAACCAAGTTGACTTGAGTTGACCTCTTTTGACTTTTGATAGCTTTCTCCCGGCTTTTTGCGCGCTCTTCCGTTCCCGTGTCTGTGTTTGTCCGGTTTTAACCGTTTTCTTGCGATTTTTGCAATATCCGTACCTACACAATCACAAAGACAAAACAAGCAATATTCAAGCATTTTAAGCACAATTTTGTCTTTTTAGGGTTTTTTCGATATAAAATGGATATGTGTTTTCACACATATCAATAATACACTTTTTGATTGTTTGAAAAATACTTTTGTTCAGCTGACTTTTCACGTCGAGGAAAAAACAAATCGTAAAGGTTATTTAAGTTTTTGTAAACAAAAGGTTTGATTAAATCACTTAATTTTGATCGACTTTCTTGGGCAAGACGAATCGTTTTGTCAGATTCAGGAGCTAACATTAAGATTTATCTTTAATAGCATACCTATATCATTAAAGATGTGGATTACACTTTGAGCTTTCTTGAAGTACTCGGTTGTCACATTACATTTTTTTAATTGCGATTAAGCACTAATCAATTTGTTTGATCTGATTGCCTTCTTTTATAAACAATGTATTTTAAAAACTCTTGATATTGTTTTTTCCAATGATGACTTTTCAATTTATTGTCTTCAGAGTTTTGGAAAACTTTTTTTTTCATCTTTTTGAAATGAGAATGTGGAAATTATTTATTTATGTGCGAACTCGTTTTTCCATTTTTTAAACCTTTTATTCAAACTTAATATTTTCTCAGTATAAGCACTTGAAGATTTTTCAGATTTGACTTTATATTCTTTGAGTAAACTATAAGCTGTTGCACATTTTTCACGAGCATTTTTCACAAAATCTGTATCTTGATACCTTGTAAGCTCACTTTGTAAAAATGTGTTTGCTTCTCTCAAAGCTTTGTTTGATGATTCTAAATCTCTATTGTTTTGTTTACTTGCATTAATTTCAACTTTTAGTTGTTAAATTAAAGAAGCAAGCAATTCACATTCTTTTTGAAGCATTTGATCATCCTGGTCAGCCTCTTTACCATTATTACACATATCTGGCGAATCATGACTGATATTAGTATCACCTTGTGCCATCAAATATGTGTCATTAACAGATTCAGGTTGCTTAGGATGTTGTCTCTCATTGGCAAACACATTATAATCATTATCACAGTTGTGTACCTTTTGTAATGGCTCAACATCAAAGATAGGTCCAGAATTATCAGCAACATCTGGAGTGACTTCTTAAATCTTTGCTATGTACATGTAATGTTTTCCAATTCCTGGTCTTGAGGTTCATCATCTGTATCATCCCTCCAATCGACTTGTTCTACACTCAACTGAATCCCAGCTTCCTGTTGCTTACACAACAACATCTTTTCTTCGTGATAAGCTAAATCCCGTGCCGGTTTCGGTTTCTAACATTCCTTTGCTACATGCCCAAATTCCTTACAGTTATAACACTGTATCCCAATCTGCTGCATTACCCGAGTTCCTACATTTTCCCTAGCCCCAGCAACATTAATAGCCCTCTGATATCATACTGCCCAGTCTGTCTGTTATACCTTGTTCCTCTGTTGGATCTTAGATTATTGTCAACATTTAAGTTAATGGTGTTTGATGAAGTTCTGAGGTTGTTGTTGGTAGGTTTGTAGATCTTCTTAAAAGACATTGAGATTAAAGCCATGAGTTTGTCAATTTCCTTCTCCTTTGAAGATGCATCATCATCAGCAACTACTTTAGCTTCTGGACATAAGTAGGTGGAGGAGAATTCAAAATTGCTTTACCTCTGTTTCTGGTAGTAGCTTATGATCTGGTTGACGAACTTTGAGTGTAGTGGGTGGGATTGGGTTGAGGATGGTAAACTGGTTGTTGTTGAGCAACACGTGCAAGTGGATTAGTAGTATGTGTTATTCTTTCAGCTCTTATCTTATTGACTTCATTCTGGTGTTGCTTCACAATGGCATAAAGTGTGTGATAAGAGACATTCTTTAAGTCTTGGCTTTGCTTAACAATTGTCACAAACCTTTGCCATTCTGGTTTAAGTTGAAGTAAGAACCGAACATTCACTTGATGATTGGTGACAATGCACTAATTTTTAACAAGTTCATTCATCATTTTATAGAAACATGAGTAGTACGAATCAAGTAATTCACTTTCTTGTGAAGTAAACTTCCTAAATTCCAATACATATTGGTTTTAAGATCTTGTACATTGATTGATTCAACTTGTTTCAACCTTTCAATTGATTTCCACATCTCTATTGCATTAGGACATGCATAAACTATATAATATATATCATTATCAATCCCCGTAAGAATGATCAGAACAGCTTCAGCTTCAGCAGTGATCCATTTCTGAATGTCTCTGGTACAATTGCAAATGTTTCCATTACTTCCCCCATTTGTTGTTGTTGTGAAGTACCTTCATTACCAGGTGTAACAGGAGTTGCATTGGCATATGTAGTTACAAACTTGTACTGGTATAGTGGATTCTTGAGATAGAGGTGGATGAGCTCATGGTTTGGTTTGGTGTCAATGTATCTTTTGATTCGGGATTTCCACTATACATAGTTACCAGGTGCTAACATTTGAGGACGATCTTTAGCACCAGCTTCCATGATGGCATTGTGAAGAGCACTTGATGTTTGAGTTTGCATGTTGTTATTGGTATTTGACATTTTGTTGTTGTTGTTGTGAGTGGATATCGGATCTTAAGTTTATGAAGTGATTGAATTTATGGATTGTTATAACTTTTAAAGCACTTCATCTTTTTGAAACTATTATAGAGTTAATTGTCTTTGAAGTCCAAAAGAAGAAGCTTAAGATGCGAATCAGACACTAAAACCGTACGATAAAAATCTTATTTCACGGGATTTTACAAAGTTCTGAAACATATTTTGAAGAACATGACCATTATTTATTACATAGAATAAACCTTGAAGTGCTTATTTCACAGGATAAACTTGAAGTGCTTATTTCGCAGAATAAACCAAAAATGCTTAAATCTCAGAATAAGTCAAAAATGATTATTTTGCAAACTAAACATGTAAATCAAAAAGCGTCTTATTTTGCTAAATGACACAAATCGCAGAATAAACCTGTGAATCGAAATTGTCTTATTTCGCAGAATAAACTTATTTCGCATAATAATATGTGGATAAAAAATGTCTTATTTCGTAGAATAAGTCGAAAATGACATAAATCGCACAATAACCTGTAAATCGAAAATACATAAACCACATGATAAACTTATTTTGTAGTCTTCAAAGTCTTCTTCTTTGCTTATTTCGCATCCTTCAAACTCGAGTAAGCCCAGATTTAAGACACTTAAATAAACTGTTTGGAGCGAAACTTAAGCCAAAGATAAGCTACAAATACTAACTCTAATCTGCTACAAAGTTGTTAACAAAAAAAGTACATCTTTTTTAATGATTTTCAAATGACTTTTTCAAACTAAACCAAAAAATCTAAAAACTAAATAAGCTATCTAAAAAAACTAACGTAGGCTGATTTATACCTACAGTAAGCTAGGAAATGAGAAAGCTAAAATAACCTAAAGAGACTAAACCTAAAAGGACAAATAAGTCATGACTAAAAAGATGAAAATAAGCTGAAATCAGATGTGAAATAAGCTTAACATAAGATATATAACCACGAATCCAAATCACCGAAAACCCCTTGGCGATTGATACCACTTTTTATCCCAACTACTAATCTATAACACAACACTAATAAGCTACCAATAAGCTAGATATATGTTGAACCTATAATAAGCTAGAAAGAGAAGACTTTGAGATAGAGAAAGAAATAAGAGAAAGAAAAGAGAAGGTGGAAGATTACACTTGAGAAAAAGGTAACCAACACCCTTCACCACATGAGGTGAATGGGTATTATTGCCATAGCCTTAGTGGCGTATGAGCTTGCTTACTTGGGCCGGGCTTGGCTTAAAGGGGGCTAAGATCCTAAAACACGGACACTATTAGATTATAATCCAAGCCTATTAAACCCGACTAACCTATTACAAACTAAGACTTAATAATAACTAGGATGACCGATTACATTCCTGTTTGACTTAATAAAATTAATGCTAACACATAGACATGGTCAAACTAAGTCAACGATCTAATCATCTAAGTTCAAGGTTTTTGAGATTAAGTTTATGAAATATTTAAAAATCGTATAAAATTTTACACAATTATATATATCTGTTTTAATACTCATATAAATAATTCTGTTCTTTTTTGTGATTTTGAAAACGTTAATACTTTTTAAACAGTTATTATGTTTTAAGACACTTTTAAAATTTTGAACTTTTTGCATTATTTAAAACCTTTTCAATTTGATATTTCAAATTTTGAACCTTTTAGTGTTTTAATAATAAAATGTCATGAAAAATATTTATTGTTTGGTCAACACGAGAAGCGGGTCAAACTGATAACATCAAATAGCATCACTTTTATAGTATCATTTATCCCATGCTTCTTACCCATTTTATATAATTATTGCATGAATTGGTACTTAATCGTTTATATTTGAGATTTGCAGTAATTATGTATTACTTTGTGAAGATTAGCTAAAAGGCATGCATTCTAGAGCTTAAACAAAGAAATTTGAAGAAAACTGTTCTGACATTCTATACGCCGTATCCATCAAGGAAGATATGGCGTATATGTACCTGCACTTCACAAGAAACCACGAAGACCTATACGCCGTATCCAGGAGCTACTATACGCCGTAACTAAAGATATTATATACGAAGATCCTGGAAGATATTGAACGTGGTCCCTACTCCAAGAAATTCTCTATACGCCGTATTGACTTCTACCAATACGGCGTATAGACCCTATTCTAGACACTATAAATAGAAAACCTAAAAACAAGTTTTAGGTGTGCTTGATAATATTTTCAATACCCTAACCATAAAAGTCAATTTTTAGAAGAGCGGAAGAGGTCAAGCAAAGCTTCTAATTCCATAGGAAACACTTTGTAATTACTTATACTCTTATAATCGTTCGATTTTTGGTATTATTCGTTTAACTCGGTTAGTTTACCTTGGTTGATTGATTATTCTTGTATCAATTACAATGGTTAAGGGCTAATACCCTTGGGTATTAGCCATGATTATGAAGATTTAAATGTTTGGTTTGTTTATATTAACTGTTTAATTTATCATTGGTTGTTGTTGATCCCAAGCCTTGATCGATTCTTTACCTTGTAAAGTGTATGTTACCTTGGATGAATCCAAAATAACAATGGTAGAGACTTTGTTTGTATATCAAAGTGTATGCGGAATCTACACTTCAATACTCTAGAAATATTAATCAATGAAATAGTACTAAACAATGAACAATAAATAAAACACAAAATGATTCAATATTATTAGATCAATAATACGAGTACTCTTGCTTAGTACTAGGGTTACAACCTTAGCTTATATGTTCTTTTCTAAGATGTATATTGTCTCTTAAGTATCTTATAAAACCCTATAACTTAGGATCTCTTTTTATATACCACAAGGGTCCTTTACAAGATAACTACTAAACTTTTAGGATTCAAATTACAATGATAGAAACATATACTTATCTTCTCTAAAATTTATAAGATAGACATTCACATATTTTACTTTTGATATTTATTCCAAGTCAGCCGCATTAGACATCACAGTATTAACTGTTTCTTCTAGCGTATTAACTACACACTGGGGCATTAGTACTAAGTTTGTACTGGCAGTACTAACTCCATTAGTATGTTAGTTTAGCATTTGGCAAGTATTAAACTCTTGATGAAGATATTATTACCTAACAATCTTCCCCTAGTTGATAATGATCAAAACCAATTTAGGCACAACTTGACCTCTGAAGTTAATTAGAATGAAACTTTCCTTAAACAGCTCCCAAGGATTTATAAGTTGTGAAAATCGTATCAAGATCTTCTTCCCTTTTCTGAGTCATCATCAAATAGGAGATAAAGTTTATGCATCCTTTGATATTCACAACGTCTAAACCAATACCCTCTATGGAAGTCCTTTATATAAATGACTTGAGCAGTAGAAACTTTCAACTAAGCAGTTAGTAACAAAGACTAGCAGTGAGTAAAAACTTCACCTCAAATTGTCGCTCAAAATAAATGGTTAAACATTTTAACATTAAGCTTCCCCTGAAACCCATATGTTAACCATTTCTTGAATCTTCAAATTCTGTAGGATCTATGTAATGATTACTGATGAAGTACACTTGATATACCGAACTTGATACTGAAGTAAAATCCCCCAAATTTGTTACTTAAGCTTGCACTATTGTAGATTGAAGAACGGTGCAGAGAATTTGTGCTGATCAAATCTCTAAAAACACATTACCTCTTGAATTTATCCACATCGACAATAGATACAAAAATACGAGCCTTTAATTCAGTTAAGAACCAAAAACCAAAAATCTTATGTGTGTGTTATCCGATATCTGTCAAAGCTAGCAGTACTAACTTCTTTTATCGGACAAAGCTAGCAGTTGTAATTGCTTCTAGCAGTACTAACTTCCTTTAACCCAAATAGTATTAACATAGGAACCAATATTAACTTTATAATCCCAAGCAGTAGTAACTAACTGCTTTTACCACAACCAGTAGTAACTGCTTTTTAACGCTAGCAGTATTAACCCATGACTTACTACTGTTCTTCCATACTAGGCAGCATAAAGTACATTAGCAGCATTAACCATCCTTGATAGCATTAAGTATGTACTTGAGCCCTAGCAACATTAACTGAGTTGAGCAACACTAATTTAAATAAACAGTAGAAATTATATCCAAGCAACATTAATCTTCTTTAACAGCATTAACTTTGTATACAAATCCAACAGTAGTAACTATCCTATTACCAGTTATATACCAGCTGATCTAGATCATTGCCTTGAAAGTTTCCATGTCTTCTGATTTAAGCACAATAATGATCAAGAATAACATTAACATCCTTCTCTTCCAAATCATGACCACCATAGATACCATTAGTGCAAACCCCAACTTTATACAATCACGGCTTATCAAGAAAACCCTAAAAGAGTTTGAATGAATTCATACCAAGCCGTGTATACACCACATCAGATCCGAAAAATATACAAACCCTAATTGTCTCGGGTTTGATCAGTTAGAGCATAACAGATAAAAAAGAAACCCAAATAAATAGTAACAAAGCTTACCAATCGTATTGCATACCCAAACAGGTAGAGAGGACGATTATAAGCATCATTATAGCACTGAATCTTCAAAACCCCATAAAACTTTCACCACACGATTTCTTGAAAATTAGGGTTTTTAGGGTTTCTTTAAAACCTTGTAGATCCTAGATCGAGAGCCACATGGCTCTGATACCAATTGTGGAAACCTAAAACACGTAATAGGTTCTTTGATCGTTTAAGCTCAGGTTGTTTAGACCTTTATCTAGGATAATATCAATGTTCATAAGTTATAAAAACAAAGCAGTGCTTTATCTTGGAGTGATACACTAGATTCTTCATAATGCAGATGGTGCTTTCATTATCAATGTGGATTTTGGTATTCATGAAATTAAAACCATAGTCCAACATTTGATTTTGAATCCACAACACTTGTCTATAGCAACTTCCAGCAGCTACATATTCAGCTTTTGTTGTAGATGTAGCCACTATAGTTTGTTTCTTGCATTGCCATGAAATTAATCTGCTTCCAAGAAATTGACAACCACCAGTTGTGGATTTTGTTATCAAGGTTTGCCCCAGCATAGTCATTATCTGAGTAGGCTTCCAGGTCAAAAGATGATTCTCTAGGATACCATAATCCTAAATTAGGTTTGCCCTTAAGGTACTTAAAGATTCTCTTCACAACATTTAGGTGTGAAGTCTTGGGAGTAACCAGAAAACGAGAACAAGCATATACTTCAAACATTATATGAGGCCTAGAGGCAGTTAAATACATGAGAGAACCTATCATGGATTTGTATAAGTGTACATCCACTTCATCAGCTTCCTCATCTTTTGTCAACGCCATCTTGGTCTCCATTGGGGTTATTGCAGTTTTCACACTTGCAAGGTCAAACTTTTTCAGCATGTCTGCAACATACTTTTCTTGAGAAATAAAAATTCCATCTGTCTTTTGCTTGACTTGCAATCTAAGGAAGAATATGAGTTCACCCATAAAACTCATTTGAAATCTGCCTTTCATCAATGCCTCAAATTCAGCACACCAAGACTTTCTAGTAGAGCCAAAAATGATATCATCTACATATACTTGAACCAGCATGATATCCTTCTTGTCCTTCTTAATAAACAAAGTCTTGTCAATAGTACCCCTTCTATATCCATGCTTCTCTAGAAATGTTGATAGAGTAGCATACCAAGCTTTAAGAGCTTGATGTAGTCCATATAAAGCTTTAACAACCTTATAAACCTTCTTAGGATGATTTAGATCAACAAAACCAAGAGGTTGAGAAACATACACCTCTTCATCTATAGTTCTATATAAAAATGCACTTTTGAAATCCATTTGGTATACTATGAACCCCATAAATGAGGCAAAGGCTAAAAACAACCTGACAGCTTCTATTCTTGCCACATGAGCAAAAACCTCATCATAGTCAATACTCTCTTCCTGTCTGTGACCTTGGGCCACTAGTCTTGCCTTATTTCTAACAACTACTCCTCTTTTATCCCTTTTGTTTTTGTATACCCATTTTGTTCTAATCACTTTTGCTCCATGAGGTAGATCTACTAAAATCCATACATGTTGCAGCCTAAACTGTAACAACTCCTCTTGCATAGCTTCAACCCAACTATCATCTTTTAGAGCTTTAGAAATATTTTTAGGTTCATCCTGAGATAAGAAGAAGGCAAACAAACAATGTTGTTGATCTTTGTGATTGTTCCTTTGCTGCTTTTAAACATAACTAACAAGTGCATGTGCTCCTGAATTTTGCTGCACTCTGCTTCTAGTTTGTACAAATGACTTAGGATCACCCAGTATTTGACTTTATGGGTGAATGTTATGTATCCTAAGAGTAGGAATAGGACTAACAGCTGCTTTTGTTGGTAAGTTCTTGAAATCATAGACCATACCCTCGTCATCATAAGAAGCCTCATCAAAAATCCCTTTTTGAGGCTCCTTAAAGATTCTGAGCTCTGGCATATCTAAATCATCTTGATCAGCATGTTGAGTATTAACTGGACCACTACCAGAATTAACTAAGGTAGTACTGGTAGCTTTGTTCTTAGGTACATCCCTTAAATGCTTTGGAGCAAGTTCATCCAATTCTCTTCTAAAAGCTAGAGATGCAGGAGTTTCTTCTGAAATGCCAGTAGAATTAGCCTCCTTCTCTTGTGTTTGAAGGTTTTGAAGCTCTGTCAAAAACTCCTCTGCCTTTGAATTAGTAGAAGACTTCCTTGGTTTAACTTTTGCTGTAGTATGCTGGACTGCTGTAGGCACAACAATAAGCTCCTCAGCCTTATTTTCTTCCTCAGAAGCATTTGCAGTAGGAGTTTGTAGAGTACCTGCACTGTTAGTCATTTCTAAAGTATTTGCATGTGGGTTAGTTTGATTCTCCAAAGACACATAAATATAG
>BQNB010006732.1:0-15319 GCA_026074375.1 Tanacetum coccineum | reverse complement strand
CTCTTTGCTTATTTGGTCATAAATTTAGCTCAAAGTAGTCAAAAATCCTCTAAAATCCTTTTTGAGTCTGCTGTCTATTTTCTTAATAGTGCTTTTTCAACTTATGTCTTTTGCTCATTTCTAGTTTTAAAAGCTTATTAGGTCTAGGTGAGAGGTTGTGTTCAACTTATTTGCTTTTCTGAGTGCTTTTTAAGTCTTAAGAAGCAAACAGTTTAGCTTATTTCTTTCAAGTCTTAAAAGCCAAAACTGTGATTTTAACTTGCTTTTTCTAGCTTATTTATTTTTCAATTTTGCTTCACTCCTGCTTATTTGTATTTTTAGCTTATAGCGCTTTATATGTTTTCAGTTTTAGCTAAATACCTGTTGCTTAATAGTGCTTATTCTCAGCTTAAATTTAGTAAAAAGTCCTTAAAACCTCCTTTTGTGTTATCTTTCTTAAGGCGTATAGATACCTTTCAGCTTATTTGGTTTGCTTATTTCTTGTTCTTAAATGCTTATTAGGTCTAGCTTTAGGTTTGTTTAAGCTTATTAAGTTTTCTTCTTGCTTTTTGAGTCCTTGAGACCAATTAGTTTTAGCTAGTTTTGTCAAAGCTTAAGAAAGGCTAAACTGTCATCTTTAAGTAGCTTATTTCTAGCTTATTAATAAGTTTCAGTAAAAGTGTTTTTTAAAAGTGCTTACTTTAGCATGGTTTAGCTTTGTCATAAAAAAATTTGCAAAATAAAAATGTTGGGAGTATAGGGAAGTCTCAAGGTTTGAACCCGAGACCTCAACCTTAACTCAACCAACATTTTAACACACCACACACTACCATCTGCGCCTTTGGGTCTTTTGCGTTAGACTCTTGGGTCATTTGGTATTTAAGGGGTGTTTACCCTTTTAAGCTACCAACCCTTTTGGGCTTATTTCCAGCTTATTGAGATAAGCTGGTAGACTCCTTTTATTTTTCCTAAGTTTTTAATTGTTCAAGGCATTTTCCCTGAATTTTTTAGATTTTTATAAATTAGTTTAATATTTTTTTATAATATTTTTAGATTAAAACAGTTTTTATTTCATAAAAATTAAATAAAAATCAAAAAAATATAATTCTTTTTTCTAAAATTATTTTTAATCATTTAGGACTTTTATAAATTAAAATTTTATTTTTAGGGTTAAATTTGATAATTTAGGTTTTTAAGTCGCGTTTTTAGGATTCCCGTTAACGTTTTTAGGTCCAATCTTTAATTGCTTTAATTATTGCTTGCTTTTATTTGTCTTTGCATTAGTAGAAATAGAATCCAAACCCAAAATCAAAATTCAATTATTCAAACACGCGATCACGAACTTAATCACGATTCTTAATTCACGCTTCGTTGGGACTACGACCCAGGAGGTTTTGAATTTTACTTTGGTTAAAAGTAATTTTCTTAAAAACCTTACAAAATTCTTACTCTTACTATTATTTGATATCTTATTTATTAGTTATATATATATTTATATATATATGCTATTATTCTAAAAGTAGTATCAAATTTTTGGCGCCGGTGCCGGGGAAGCTGTGAAACGATTATTGTGTTTACGTTTGAAGATTAGTGTTTGAAGACCCTTCCCTGTGAAGTTATCATTTTCATTTGTGAATATTTTCTTCTATTATCAAGCAATCAAAAATACCAAAACAACCGTTGTATCACTTGTGAAGTCGGCTCACCTTTAGATTACAAACTATAAGAGAGGTATAATGAGGGTTGATCCTACGATCTTCGACCCAAAAGGAGAAGGTTTTTAAAACGCTTCGCGCTTACCCGCTCCTCCGCTTCTTTATGTGTTTTCTAGAGAGCTACCGTACACTTGTTCGATTATCGGTTACAAAAATATTTTTCTTTTTTATTTCTCTTATTTTATTTTTAGTGCATGCGCACTCGCTCTTCTTCGAATTTAGTTGGTGAAACTTTGACAAATCCGAAACGTCGTAATCGTAGACGTTCAAAGCAAATAGTCAAACCGTTTTCTCTTGAAGAGACTCCCGTAGTTACGATGGCGGATCAACGTACTATGGCGGAATTACTCCAAGCACCCACCGAGGGTTACGGAGATGCTATTGTTATTCCCGCTATTCTTGCGGAGAATTTTGAGCTTAAACATGGACTTCTAAATCTTGTAACTTCAAAACAATTTTACGGATTTGAGAAAGAAGATCCTCATGCTCACATTCGTTGGTTTAACAAGATTACTTCCACGATTAAGTATAGAGATGTGTCTAATTCGTCGATTAAGCTAATTCTTTTTCCTTTTTCTATCGAGGGGGCAGCCCAGATTTGGCTCGAAAAAGAACCCCCTCATTCAATTCTTACTTGGGAAGATCTTTTTTCCAAGTTTATTAACCAATTCTTTCCTCCTTCCAAAACTACAAATCTTCGAAATAAAATCATAAATTTTCAACAAAAGTTTGAGGAAACGTTTAGTGAGGCATGAGACCGTTTCAAGGATCTCCTTCGTGCATGCCCACATCACGGTTTTACGGAATTGCATTAACTTGATACATTTTACAATGCTTTAAACTCAACCGATCAAGATTCTTTGAATGCCGCCGCCGGTGGTAATATTTTGACTAAAACTCCTCAAGATGCTTTAACAATTATTGAAAACAAATCAAAACTTCGCAACTCACGGAACAAACCGGTTGTTTCAAAAGTGAGCACAAATGCTACTTCTTCTTTTACCCTACAATTTCCCGAGGTTGCCGCTCTTGTCGACGCTGTTAAGGCTATGCTTCTTTATAAATCTTCTCCTCCAACTTCCGTAAAAGCAGTTGAAGAAATTTGTGTTACTTGTGGTGGTCCGCATCTTTACCACCAATGTCTTGCCACCGATGGCAATGTTTTTCTGGAATATCGAGATAATATTTAAGGATATGTTTCAGCAGCCGCAGTGAACTACAATCAGGGAAATACCGGATACCGTCCTCAGAGTGTAGCTAACCAAATTCGACCACCGGGTTTTGCTCAACCGAATGTGCAAAATAATCAAACCCGGTACAATCAAGGATACAATCAAAACAGAGGAAATAATCAAGGAAATCAGAATTATCAAGCTCCGATTCAGCAAACTCAAGTTGCTCCTTCGAATGAATTGTCGAACTATATCAAGATTAATGAGACTAATATGAAAGCTATGCAAAATCAAATAAATAATGTGAAAAATGAATTGAGAAATGAAATGCAAACTTCAATACAAACTTCAATGTCAAATCAAACCAATGAGCTTAAGAATATGATGGCTAGTTTTTTCCAAATGAATACCGCTTCTTCTTCGGGTTCGGGTTCACTTCCTAGCAACACCGTTGCTAACCCGAGAGGTGACTTGAAAGCAATCACCACCCGAAGTGGTGTTTCTTATGATGGACCGCCTATTCCTCCTCCTTTTTCTTCTCTCCCCAAGGTGGTGGAACGGGTACCCGAGGTGACAAAGGATACGGTGCAACCGAGTACCGAAAACATCCAACCTCCGGTAGTCCAATCTCAAGTTCAAATTGATGAGCCCGTTGTTGCTCCTAAGCCTAAACCGACTATACCTTATCCTTCACGAGCTAACAAACAAAAGCTCCGTGAAAAAGATGATAACCTTGCTTCAAAATTTGTTGAAATTTTTAGGGAATTACATTTCGAGCTCAGTTTCGCGGATGCTCTTTTACATATGCCAAAATTTGCTTCAATGTTTAAAAGTCTCCTTAATAACAAAGAAAAATTGTTTGAATTAGCCAAAACGCCGGTGAATGAGAATTGTTCGGCGGTTATCCTAAAAAAGTTGCCCGAAAAACTTGGAGACCCCGGCAAGTTTCTTATTCCATGTGATTTTCCAGAGTTAGTTGAATGCTTAGCCTTGGCCGATCTTGGTGCAAGCATCAACTTGATGCCTCTCTCCATATGGGAGAAGCTTTCACTCCCCGAACTTACTCCTACACAAATGATTCTTGAGCTTGCGGACCGATCAACGACTCGACCAGCCGGTATTGCCGAAGATGTCTTTGTTAAAGTAGGAACGTTCCATTTTCCGGCCGACTTCGTAGTTGTTGATTATATTGTCGATCCTCGGGTTCCCTTAATTCTTGAAAGACCCTTTTTGAGGACGGCACATGCTTTGATTGATGTTTACGGTGAAGAATTAACCCTACGTGTTGATGACGAAGCAATAACCTTTAAAGTTGGTCAAACTTCGAGATACTCCTACAATGATGCTAAATCGGTTAATCGAATCGATGTCATCGATGTTTCATGTGTGGAGTATGCTCAAGAAGTGCTCAGATTTGCAGATAGTTCTACAACTGGCAATCCCACTCTGTCTTTAGATCCTATCCTTTCTACTTCTTTCCCCTCTCTCACTCCTTTTGAAGGAGGCGACTTTATTTTGGAAGAAATCGAAGCGTGTCTTACAAATGATTCAATTCCATCGGGAATTGATGATGCCGACTTTAATCCGGAGGGAGATCTTCTTCTACTCGAGAATTTATTAAATGATGATCCATCATCTCCTCTCCCTTCGAAAGATACTTTCTATTTATGAGGAATTATAACTGATTAAATCTTCTATTGATGATCCTCCGTAGCTCGAGCTCAAAGATTTACCGTCTCATCTTGAATATGCGTTTTTAGAAGGAACCGATAAATTACCCATCATAATTTCCAAAGAATTAAAAGATGAAGAAAAGCCTCCCCTTTAAAGGTTCTCAAGACACACAAACGGGCATCGCATGGAAAATTTCCGACATTAAGGGTATCGACCCTAGTTTTTGTACTCACAAGATCTTAATGGAAGACGACTTCAAACCGGCGGTTCAACATCAAAGAAGGGTGAATCCGAAAATTCATGGGTGATCAAAAAGGAGTTATTAAAACTCCTTGATTCCGGTTGATTTGCCCTATTCCTATAGTCGTGGGTGAGTCCCGTTCATTGATGTGCTACAGAAGGGTTGTATGACCGTTGTTGAAAATGAAGATAATGAGTTGATTCCTACAAGATTAGTTACCGGTTGGCGTGTTTGTATACATTACCGAAAGTTTAATGATGCGACTCGTAAAGATCATTTCCCGTTGCTGTTTATGGACCAAATGCTCGAAAGACTCGCGGGAAATAAATACTATTGTTTTCTAGATGGTTTTTCTGGATATTTTCAAATACCTATTGACCCGAAAGACCAAGATAAGACCACCTTCACTTGCCCTTATGGGACGTTTGCCTACCGACGTATGCCTTTTGGTTTATGTAATGCTCCGGGCATGTTCCAAAGGTGCATGATGGCCATTTTCCACGACATGATCGAGGAAACAATGGAGGTCTTCATGGACGATTTCTCAATCTTCGGGGATTCTTTCTCATCATGCCTCTCCCATTTAGACAAAATGCTAAAATGGTGCGAAGACACTAATTTAGTTCTAAATTGGGAGAAATGCCATTTTATGGTAAAAGAAGGCATTGTTTTAGGACATAAAATTTCAAAGTCTGGGATTGAGGTCGACAAAGCTAAAGTTGATGTTATAGCTAAACTCCCTCATCCGACTACCGTCAAAGGCGTTCGAAGTTTTTTAGGTCACGCCGGGTTCTATCGTCGATTTATCCAAGATTTTTCTAAAATCGCCTGGCCGATGACCCATCTTCTTGAAAAAGAAACCCCGTTTGTTTTCTCGAAAGAATGTATTGAAGCGTTTAATATACTTAAGAAGAAGTTAACCGAAGCCTCGATTTTAGTTGCCCTCGACTGGGACCTACCATTTGAAATTATGTGCGACGCTAGTGATTATGCGGTAGGTGCAGTCTTGGGGCAACGAAAGACCAAACATTTTCAGCCTATACACTATGCAAGTAAGACCATGACGGATGCTCAAGCACATTACACTACAACGGAAAAAGAATTATTAGCCGTGGTGTATGCTTTCGAGAAATTCCGGCCTTACTTAGTCTTATCGAAGACCATAGTGTATACGGACCACTCGGCTCTTAAGTATCTTCTTGCTAAGCAAGATGCTAAGCCAAGATTGCTCCGGTGGATTCTCCTTCTCCAAGAATTCGATGTTATTATTCGTGATAAAAAAGGAGCGGAGAATCTCGCGGCCGACCACTTATCAAGACTAGAAAATCCCCATCAAAGTGATCTCGAGAAAAAGGAAATTACGGAAACATTTCCTCTCGAGACACTTGGGATGGTTACATTTCGTGGTGATTCGAGTACCCCATGGTTTGCCGACATTGCAAATTACCATGCGGGGAATTTTATTGTGAAAGGGATGTCGTCCCAACAAAAGAATAAATTCTTTAAAGACGTTAAGCATTATTTTTTGGACGACCCCTACTTGTTTAAGATTTGTGCGGATCAAGTGATCCGGCGGTGTGTTTATGGCCAAGAAGCTGTTGATATCCTCACAGCTTGCCATAATGGACCCACCGGGGGACATCATGGTGCGAACTACACCGCTAAGAAAGTCTTCGATTCTGGTTTTTATTGGCCTACTATTTACCGAGATGCCCATGACTTGGTCACACGGTGTGACGCTTGTCAACGTCAAGGCAAAATCTCGTAACGTGATGAAATGCCTCAAAATGCAATTCAAGTATGCGAGATCTTTGACGTGTGAGGCATCGACTTTATGGGCCCGTTTTCGTCTTCTCGAGGAAACAAATACATTCTCGTAGCCGTCGACTATTTGTCTAAATGGGTTGAAGCAAAAGCGCTCCCTACTAATGATGCTCGAGTTGTTGTTAAATTTTTGAAATCTCTTTTTGCTCGATTTGGAACTCCTCGAGCTATAATTAGTGATCGCGGTACCCATTTTTGTAATGATTAATTTGCAAAGGTCATGCTTAAATACGGAGTTACTTACCGTCTCTCCACCGCCTATCACCCACAAACAAGTGGGCAAGTTGAGGTTTCAAATCGTGGTTTGAAACGCATTCTAGAAAGGACTGTAGGCGAACACCGTGCTTCGTGGTCTGATAAGTTAGATGCCGCCTTGTGGGCCTTCCGTACTGCCTTTTTAAAAATGGGGGGGGGGGGGGGGGGGGACCCCCCCCCCCCCTAAAAAAAAAAAAAAAAAAAAAAAAAACAAAAAAAAAAACCATAGAGTGTACTCCATATAAATTGGTGTACGGTGTGGCTTGTCATCTTCCTATCGAACTCAAGCATAAGGCTTATTGGGCCTTAAAGCATTGCAATTATGACCTTAAGACCGCGGGTGATTACCGGAAGGTTCAAATAAATGAATTAAATGAACTCCGGGATCATGCTTACGAGAACTCTTTAATCTACAAAGAGAAAACGAAGAAGATTCATGACTCCAAGATTAAAAACCGCATTTTCAACGTTGGTGATCGAGTTCTTCTCTTCAATTCGCGATTAAAGATTTTCTCGGGCAAGCTTAAAACCTGTTGGACCGGACCATTCATCGTTGCTCAAGTTTTCCCTTATGGTGCCGTCGAGTTATCTCAAACCGACGGACCAAACTTCAAGGTGAATGGTCATAGACTTAAGCATTATTTTGGAGCGGACATACCACCGATGGTTGTCCCAGATTTCCAAACTTTCCCCATGGGCCACTAAATTCGGGGATCGTGTCAGGCTCGTGACTCGGTTAACAAAAACAAGCGCTTCGCGGGGGGCAACCCATGCTTATCTTTTGTATTAGTATAATAATGAATAAGTGTGATGTGAGGAGGCTCGCCTCTTCCTTCTCGTGTTTCGTTTTTTGTGTTTTATGTCCAGGATTGCCCGGATTATGAAGACTCCCGTGCTTGTGGTTTTGTCCATCGTCCACTCGATCTTCAATCCTTCGCATGCTTATATATAGGAATCCGATATCCTAGATCTTATTGATTTAACGTTTATCTATTAGCATAATTAATAAACGGCTTTAGATTTGCGTAGAGACCCCTTAATATTTGGATTATGCCTTGAAATTAGTATGGGGGTGACAGTCTCACATTGAGGACAATGTGTAGTTCTAGTATGGGGGATCTTTCGATTCGATCTTACTTGCATTTGCCTTGTCTTCACGTAACCCCGTTTTTCCACCAAAAATAGCAAAAATATGCCAAAATTAAAAATTTTCAAAAATAGAATAAGTGTTTAGACACGATGTTTTGTCTTTTTAAGGAATAAATTTTGACTTGATCGAGCATGTTGCGCTCTATCTTGCCTCTTAACTTATATAAATTTAAGCTTTTGCTAGTCTTTTATACAAGAAGCTTTAAAAGGCGAATTCTAGCTTGAAAAATCCAAGAGTTTGCAAGTTTCCATGATAGACTTTAAATATGCTAAGCTTATTTTATTAGACTAAGCATTCGCGGATCTTTTTATTAAAGATTTTAAATTTACAAAGAACGAGAAATGATAGAGTTTTATATAAGTTAGATGTTAAACATAGAGTAGTTGGAACTCTATAAGGCTCATAGAGGTTAATTGTGGCTTTTTGCTCCCATTAGCTTAATAAACATTATATAATAGTTGAATAAATAAAGTTACTTTAGGTTTTTTCGATTCTTAGTTTAGATCACTTCGTAGAGTTTCCTTCTAGTAAAAGTAAGGTACACATTGAGGTTTTGTTAGTGTTGTGGGGAAATAGGCTACCGATTCCTGGCAGCTCGCTACCGTTGTCTAGGTAGTTAAAAGACCACAGGACTTGAAATTTGGCTAATAATAATAAGTTATGTAATCAACCAAAGCCGAAATAAGACCACTACCTCTTGCCGGCTCACAACCGATGTGGTAGTCATCTAAAGGGTGGAGGTGTGAATAATAATAAAAACTATGGGCTGATAAAAGTTTACTGCCTCTTGCCGGCTCACAACCGATGTGGCAGTCTTCTAAATAAGGCACATAGTAATAATCCGAGACTGACAAAAGTTTGTTGCATCTTGCCGGCTCACAACCGATGTTGCAGCCTTCTAAAAGGTTGAGGAATTTACCGAGGTCGAAATAAGACTCATGGACCATGGTCGGCTAGCATACCAATGTGGCAGTTGTTTAAAGGACCAAGGTTTAATAATGTTGCAATAATAATAATAAAGCCAAATTTTGACTCCAGGGTTATCTAAAAAGGAGAAACCCCTAAATCGTGTGAAATTAGAACCTTAATGTGGACCATATTCTCACCATATCGTCACTTTAGGAAAGGATTTCAAACTAATTGTGGTCTAAACCGGGTTTACTTTATATAAATAAGACTTTTATTTATTCGTCACACATAATAATAATAAAATCTTTAGATGATTTAGGAAATAAGGGAGCGGAAAGTAGCTATGCATCCATAATTAGCATTTATGAGTAGTGTTAGCATCTTAACTTATATTTAACAATGATTTCATTTTTAAGCTTGGTTTGAGACGGGTGAAAAATAAATGACGATGAATTTATCCTTTTTAGTATTTCTTGTTCCGTATGCATAAAAATGGTAAAACGGGGAGCTTTTCAAAGCTAGTGATTTCTTAATCCCCTTAGATGAACACTTAGCTACTTTTCGAGGTAATTAGTCTAAGGGGGTAGAAATTATTGGTTTTCTAAGTTTGTACTTATGACATTGCGTGAGGATACGACAATAGTTTAGTATGAGGGATTTTGGTATGTGTTTAAATACACATACCTTTTATCTAATTAAACGAGCTAAAAAGACCAAAAATGACCAAAAACAGATAAAAATGCATTGTATATGTATATTTTGTGATTTGTGTCTTGCAGGTAATAGATATTCAACAAAAGGACAAAAATAAAGGCAAAATGGACAAAGCCGAGCACAAGAATGAAAAGAGCATGAAAAACTAAAGCCGAAGGCGTACCCATCTTTTACGGACCAACCCGGACCCATTTTAGTGGGTCGGGTCAGCCCGCTAAGACATATACCACACTAAATATAAGCCTAATTCACTTATATAATCCATGGTCATAATCCATAAAACTTAATACCTGATCCTGGCCCAAATCCAAATTCCAAGCCCAAGTCCAAAACAAAAGTATAAAACGTTTGGTCAACAAGGGTCAAAGTCAAATTTACTGTGGATTGTCTCCCTTTCCCTCCATTTTCACCCCCACACAGAGTACGGGTAAAAACCACCAAATCACACGCTCTCAAGTGCTTCTAGAAGCATTATCCTGACATGCCTGACACTTTTGGGAGCCACGTTGGCAATCCCACACATTATTATTGGCTGAGAGACGTGGCACGCAATCCAACGGCTCAGATTTGATGGATTAGAGTTGGTTATGATTGGAAGGCTAAGATTAAAGGATGGGGGAGCGTCCTGAAGGCTATAAGGTTCCTCTCACCCCTATATAAGGAGGCTTGATCACACAGTAGGAAGGGGTGTAGGATTTTAGCTTAAGTTGTAGTAATTTTTAGCTTTTCAGTAGCTTATAGATTAAATTTCATGTAATTTACTTTCCAAAGCATTGTAATCCTTCAATTTTCAATAAAAGTCAACTTTCATTCAAATTCGTGTTCAATTCTAGTTTTTCCTTAATGCAATGTTGTTTAATTTGATCATAAGCTCCTAATAAGCTCTTATAAGCTCTGAATTACTACATAAGTTTGCTTATATTCAGTTTAGCCTTCAAAAGCTAAACTGAGTTTAGATTTTCACTTAAATCCTCCCCTAAATTACCCAAGCTTTTGATATGGATGATAAGCCAATTATGGAAGGGCTTATAGACCTCACCAGCTTGTTTCTAACAAGCTGGAGCTTGTAGATCTAAGCTTGTATAAGCTAAATTGATCCATGTTTAGCTGGGATCAAGGTACTTCTCCCTTTCTCTCTTTTAAGCTCAAAATCTGTCTAGTTTGTTTAGCTTATCATATGGCTTGTTGCTTGCTTATTCCTACTTATTATTGCTTATTTAGTTTTGTTGAATCTTATTGATGCATATTAGTATTAGTTTCATCTTATTACTAATTTGAATATAGTCTGCCTTGTTTTTAGTTAAATAAGCTTATAGTTCCAGCTTATTGATTAGAGCTTAATTGTGTTTAAAAATTGCTTAAAAGTTCTTCTCACATTTAGATCTTAATCTGTTTTAAGTTTTACAACTTATTCAAGTCTGATTTAAGCTTAAATATGTGTCTCAAATTTATTAAGGGGTGTTTGGATCAAGCAGTACTAACCTTGGTTAGTACTGTTTGATTGACTGGTGTCCTTTAAGTCAAATTTGATAAGCTCAAACTAAGCTTCTAGGTCAGTTTTAATAAGTTGTTAAAGTTTAAAATTCAGTTTTAAGATTTATCTATCCATGGTTTGATTATGAGGTTCTCTAGCTAGATAAATTAGCTTATTAGATTAGATCTTTATTAGTGGCTATTAAGTGTCATTTTTATTGCTTGTTTTGCTCCATAATGCAGTAGTACAAATTTAGTCTAGGTATTGCATTTGTCAAATTTTGTTTTAGTCCAAATCTGTCAAAACCTTAAGTCTAGTTTTCTAAGAGTAAAAGTCCAATTTTCAAGTGCAAATTAGAGTAGAATAAATTAGTTTTAAGGTCTAATTTTGAAAGTATAAGCTCTTTGGACATCTAGCTTGATCTGTTTTTAGCTTTTGAGCTTTTGCATTAGCTTTTACCAGCTTATTTTGTGATTCAAAATGCTAATTTCTTGCTTATTTGAGTTGTTTGGTTGTTGAATTTAATTTGTTTTTAGGTTTAAAAGACTAGCTTATTGATACAGTAGCTTAAAATTAAGCTTGAAAATGCCCTTTTGGTTTGTTTGATTAGCAGTTTAGCCAATTTTGCTTATTCTGTTTTATTTGCTTATTCAGCTTATTAGAATTGCTCATTTAGGTTTAGAATTTCTTATTAGGATTAGTTTAAGGTCTGTTCAATTTGTATGTTAGCTTATTGAGCTTAACCTAGCCTACTCAGTTTTAGTTTTAAAAAGTCCAAAGTTTCCTAAGCTTATCTGTCATTTCTTTTGCTTATTCCTGTGCTTATTATGGATTTGTGAAAAAAGTGCTTTTATTAAAAGTTCATATTTTAGCTTATAGTTAGCTTTTCCTAAAAGAAAAATATAAAAAAAATGTTTTATAAAAAAGAAAGGTCACAGGGGTCGAACCTGTGACCTCTCCTTCACAACCCCAACGCTTTAGCACACACACTCACTACCAACTACCCTTGGGTCTTTTTCAATTAATACTTGCACTATTTAATTAATATAGTCAATCTTTCAGTTTTAGCTTATTAGACTGTTTTGCTTATTTACTGCTTATTTCTTCAGCAACTTTTCTAGTTTGTATTTTTTTTAGATTCTTCATAGTCTAAAGTAATTTTCCAAATTTTTCTAGATTTTTAATAATTAGTTTACTATTTTTAATATTTAATTTAGACTAAAATAGTTTTTAATTCATAAAAAAAAGTCAAAAAAATATAATTCTTTTTTCTAAAATTATTTTTAATCAGTTAGGATTTATAAAAAATAAAAAATAATTTTAGGGGTTAAAATTCGATAATTTAAGTTTTAAGGTTCGGTTTTTGAATCCCATTAACGTTTTCGTGTTTTATTTTTAATTGTCTTAATTGTTGCTTGCCTTTATATGTTTTTGCATTTATATTTATAGATTTAGGAAACTAAAATCAAAAAACTTGATTATTCAAACACGCGATCACGAATTTTAACCGATTCTCAATTCACACTTCGTCAGGATACGACTCGGAAGGTTTTGAATTTTACTTTGGATAAAAGTAATCTTCTTAAATCCTTACGGAATACTTATTACTATACTATTATTGATATTATCCTTAAGAATCAAGACTGTTACCCGATGGTATCCTTTCTACACAATCATGTTTTCCTAAACATATCAACAGCGATTCAAACAAAAGCTGGTTTTCTAAGACCTAACATGCACATCCATCACAAGAAGCAACACCACTAAGATCTACATTCTAGGTTTCATACAATCATATATAAACACAATAGGAGGCTTATCCTAGCATGTTAATAAAGCAAGAACATATATGAATCAAACAACACATAGACATATTGAATGATTAAATAAATCTTACTTGATTAAAACATGAGTTGGAGGAAGTACAATAAGGTTTTTAGGCCCTAAAATCGTCCCTAGCAGCTGCTAAATGAACTAGGGTTCGTACCCTCTTTTTATTCTAAAGTTACACACCTAAAACCCTAAATTCGGGTTTATATATATAGGAAAAACACTGTGACGGCGTCGCATTTTAATCGTGACGCCATCATGAAAGAGAATATTCTAGATAATGGGCTGGGTCGTGTGCTCTGACGCCGTCGTGGAATCTTGTGACGCCGTCTTGATCATCGTTGTGACGGCGTCACGTTGTATTTGTGACGCCGTCTCCAGCCACTATAGAGAAATTCTTGAGCAATGTTGGTGTAGGTCCGTAGTCTTGTCCGTTTCTTCTCCAAATAACCCCAGGTCACGTGTATTTCTTCCAAATGCCTTCCAAATGCAAAATACCTAAAAATGAACGATTAAGTAGCTATTTTGGGAATAAACACATGATTTAGGGGGTTAAACGACCCCGAAAAAGTGTATAAAATAACACCTCATCAATATGCCACCTCGAGAGAAGAAATCATTGCACTTAATAAACAAACCAACGTTCTAATCGGGTTAATAATGGTTAATATGGTTTTCTTATATTTGGCTCGACCGCTCTTTTATCTTTTGTTAATTTGCTTGCATGGGTTAAAGTGCCTTGAATTGATTGTAGTTACCAACCAAACCGTGTCAGTCTCTCAGGCTGAAACCCCCCTTTTTACCCGTTAGAATTAGGATTAGGACTGACGTAGGTTTAGAATAGAATAGAATTAACATAGATTAGACAGCCAAGATATTAATAAATTGATAGATTTAACATCTCTTTAAGTGTTCGACACCCTACTTACCACGAAACTACTACCGATCGGGTACACTGCCCGTTAAATTGTTGTTTTTGGTTTAGTCGGCAAAATATAAATTTAAAACTTGAATCATAAAAATATACACCACACAACGACACATCAGCTGTGAACAATACCAAAAGACCGACCATGTATGTAATTACTTGGAGTTATAAGGTGGTTAGGTATATGTGTTCGTTCCCACGATCCAGCCAGAACCGGAGGGATCTACCCAAGGACATTCTATTAGATAGAATAGAAGTCCGTAGGTATGATAAAAAGGAGAAAAAGTAAGAAAAGAGAATAGTGTCGACTGAGATTGAGCTAGTACTGGAACAAAACCAACAAGCTACTAGTCATGAAGTCTCGGTAAGCGCTGAAGGGGTTGAAGAATGAAAAAGAAAAGGTAAGATAAAGGATGAAAAGAAAGAAGCCCTCCTTACACTTAGGCAGAAACCGGGTCAATACATAAACTGTCAGAAACACTAAGTTGTTGTCTGTTTTTTCCTGTCATTTGATTGTGAGATAAGATATATCTTATATTCTACAGGATGTGTTTGGATTTTACTTTTTCCAAGTCCTTGACTAAGTTTAAGGATTGGTGCTTGTTTTACATTCTTTACAGAAGTGTTTGACAATGGTTTTCTAGTTATTTGTACGAAATTATTTTTCTTTACTATGTTAGACTCCAAAGTTTTAGCATTTTCTGCAGAGAGCCGGTTATGTTCGATTGAACTGGCCGGTTCTCTTGCAGAGGGAACCGGCAATGCCAGTTCTACAGTAGACATTTCTTTGTCTACAGGACCTGACTTTTTGGTTTTAGTGTTGCTAGTAGAAGCTATGTCTTTTGTGAATCCAATCCTGTGCTTATCTTTTTGTATTTTTTTTATTTTCAAGCATTTCTTGCAAAAAGATAGTGAGCTAACTTTAGATTAGAGGTTTTCACATGATTCACATGCTTCTTTGTTTCTATCTAGTTGTTCTATCCTTTTTCTAAGGTCACAAGTTTCATTTCTTTATAATTCATTTTTAGCCCTTAGGTGTTTTTTTATTATCTTAAGACTAATTTTGCATAACTTGTTATACTCATTTTGTAATGATTCACTATGTAAAGATGAACTACTATAGTAGGGAGTGTTAGAGAGTACCTCATTGTTGTCAAGTGCCATGAGACAGATTTCTTCCTTCTTGGAGTCATCTTCACTATCGCTCCAACACCCAACAACGAATGCCTTTTGATCGTTGTAAGAATGTTTAGGACAATCACTTATGAAGTGATTTGGATCTCCGCACTCGAATCACCTAAAATCTTCTTTCTCCTTTTTGTCTTCCTTAATCTTCCGGAAGTTCTTTTTGTCGTCATGAGGTTGGCGGACAAACTTTCCTCTTCTTCTAAAGAACTTTTTGAAATCTCTTACGGCAATGGCATATTCTTCATCGTCACTCTACGAGCAAGATA